>PVKE010001170.1:0-107818 GCA_004027555.1 Craseonycteris thonglongyai | reverse complement strand
GAGAGAGAGAGAGAGAGAGAGAGAGAGAGAGAGAGAGAGAGAGAGAGAGAGGTAGATAGATGGTAGACGATAGGTAGACGGATGGACGAATGGATGGACAGATGGATGGATGGATGGACAGTTAGTTCTGGGCTAAAATACAGCTTCAACAAACTGAAGCCCTGGGGAAAGGTGAGGTTGCCACAGGGGCAAAGAGAGGCACAGAGACTCAAGGGCACAAAAGAACTCCAACATTTAAGCAGTCTGTAAATATAACCGGGAGAGGCAGGGAGCCAGAAACGACAGGGAAAACTAAGAGTGGGGCGGCACAGAAACCAGGGGACAGGAGACGCAGCTGAACGGACCTCCCAGGGGCAGTCTCCCTGAAGGGGTGGAGGTGAATGTGCACACACAGTGGGGACAAGGCGTCTGCTGCACAACTGTCTAAAGCAGGTGCAACTGGCTCAGTGCGCTGTGGAACAAGACAGGATTTTGTGTGCGCCGGGACATTGCATAAATCGCGGAATTTTACCAGAGACAATGAAACGTTGCCCCCTCTCCCACGAATAAGCACGCCTCTCCACCCGGGGAGGGGGGAACCAGGCCAAAGAGGCAGGCCAGCGAGGCGGAGGTGTGCAGGGAAGTGTGGGGACAACACGCTCAGGAATTTTCTCTGGGCAGGGGAGAAGGGAGATGGAGTATGTGTTGAAGGAGGAGGAGGTCAAGGGAGGCTTCCTGTGACAGGCAGCCTGATGCGAGTGTGTCTCAGTGTACATGGCGGAGCCTGCCCCTGGGTGAGCATGAACCGGTGACGAAGGAAGACAGTGGGTTTGAGGCGGCAGGAAGAGCCGGACCAGCCACAACAGGAGTTAGTGACAAGAAAGGAGGAAAAGATGCTTTCTGAGAGAAGCTTAGCTGGGTGGTGGTGGGAAAAACTATAGGAAGACGTATTTGGAAATGTAGTGACATCATCCATGCAGTGAGAGAGGGACTTGGTGGGGTTTTTTGTTTATTTTATTGTTTTGTTTTCACTACAAAGGCCTGAAGGACCATGATGAACAACGACAAAGTCTGCCTGCACTGTCACCTTATACTCTCACCAGAAGCCAGAGCGGCTCTCACAAAGTCGAAGGGGCGGGTAGAAAGGGACCGCATGAAGAAAGTACTTGAAAACCAACTTGAATAAACGCACACATGCACACCCACACCCTCCAGGAAGAACAGCTGTGTGCATGTTCTGGAGCCAACACCAAAACAGGGGCCCTGGTTCACAAGCCTGGCTGTGCCCACTGGTGAAATGCAAGAGGCTTCTGGGACACAGGGTCGGGCTCAGGAGAGCAGACAGAGTGAATGGCCCCAAGCAAACGCTCAGCAAACACCGAGCAATGCTGAGCGGCGCTGGCCACCCTGAGAAAGCAAGGGCCAGGGACCAGGGGTCAGGGTGCAGGACCAGGCCCAGCCCTGCGGCCCCCACTCCTGGGGCTGCCAGAGGGGGTGAAGAGTGGGGGTTTCCAGGTCCAGAGAGGCCCATTGTAGATCAACCAGGGTCAAAAGATGCCGTGGAGAACCTTCTTAATCTTGAAAAGAGAGAGGTGTCATTTTGAAGAGGCCAGCCAGGGGGAGTCTCCAAAGACATCCTAACGATGACCAGCGCAGAACACTTCCAGAAAGGAAGTCGTCAGGACACACTGGAGCTGGCCTCTCAGGAACAAGTTACCTACGGGCCAGGAGAGTGTCTCATGGAGCACCTGCCATCGGTACGTCTCTCCCCATTTCACATCATTGACATTTTCAATACACTCGTCTTCGTGAACTACACCGTCTCGTGGGTCACACTCTCCCTCGCATTTTTCTACCTATTTTTAGACATCCATTGGCCCTTCAGTTAGTTTGATTTTTCACAGTTTCTTTGGAGGAGAGCTTCGTGATCTTTGCCTCTACAATATGCCTGCTAAGAGCTGTGCACTCAAAATCAGGAACCTCCCAACTAAGGTCCACAAACCCACAAGGAGTGGCAAAGACTTGCTGGAGGGACAGGAGCACGGATGGCTTTCGAAGGTAGATGACATTTCTGGAAACTCAGGTTTTCCTACATCTGGTTAGTCTGAGATTACGCTGGTTCTCCTCTCTATCCTCCCTCACTATGTTGCCTTCCTGACGTATAAATTCTAGACAGCATTCCAAAGGGAGAGCCCTGGAGAACACAGCACACAAAACTTCTCCTTAAAACAAGTAGAGGGAGGCTGGGATAGTTCCACAGTTGAGCGCTTGCCTCGCAATCACAAAGTCTGGGGTTTGATTCCCAGCCCCGGCCCATGCAAACCCTTATGCTGAACTGCAGCACAACTGCTGACCACTGGGATGGCTGAGCGGCAGAGGGTCTCGCCTCCATGGGAGAGGTCCCCAGTTCAGTTCCCATTCCGCGCAGCCCCACATCCACGTGTGCGGAATGAAACCATGTCACAACTAATCATGTACAGCTATGGAGACTGCTCTGGGCCCTCCCCCTTCTCTCTCTTTCTCTCTCTCTCACTCTCTCACCTCCTCTCAAACAATAAAATATATATTTTTTTAAAAACAGACTGTACCTTTAGAACGACTCAAATTTCTAAAAAAATCTTTCATCATTGGCTTAAAAATGCACGAAGGGTTTGACAGTGGTTTAACATTCACATGGAAGACAGTTTGGGGGGCACATGCCCAATCTGGTCCCGTGTGGTCCCAGCATACGGTAGTGTGCAGTCGTGTTTGCTCTCTGACATTCAGGGTCCTCAGAAGAGCTATGGAGTCTAGCTGGAAAGACTGATGCATGGGCCCAGGTCTTTCCATACTTCAGGTACACGACACCTCTTCTTCCTCTAATCCCCTCAACTCATCATGCGGAGACTCTGTCAGCCTGGGAGCACTTGCAGGTCTAAACACACTGACTGAGCTCCATCAAACTGCTGTCAGAGACTCGATCTTAGGCCACTGATTCCGGAGCTATACACCATATCTACCCCCAAAAAAACTTGAAAACCTTAGTTCACAAAGATATATGTACCCCATTATTCACTGCAGCTCTGTTCACAGTGGCCAAGTCATGGAAATAACCAAAGTGTCCTTTGATAGATGACAGGAGAAAGAAGTTGTGGTACATTTACACAATGGAATACTACTCAGCAATAAGCAAAAATGAAATACAGTCATTTGTGACAACATGGATAGACCTTGAGATCATCATACTAATCAAGATAAGTCAGACTGAAAAATCAAGAGCCATATGACTTCACTTATAGGTAAAACATAAAACTGCAAGTAACAAAGAGAGAAAAACTCACGGACACAGGCAACAGTTAGTGGGTATTAACTATATCACTGACTGAGTGGTGAGCACGTAACACAATATATGGACAATGTCATGTAGAATTGTACACCTGGAACCTATGTAATTTTTACCAACCAATGTCACCCCAATAAATTTAACAATAAAATAAAGAAATAAAATAACTCACTGATGTATAAATATACCAAATTTAGAAAAAGAAAAGAAATATACCCCAGATTTGCCCAAGAACTGCCCCCAAATGAGGAGCTGAATCATTCTTGTAACTAAATGTTAATCATCGGTTCCTGTTACTTCTAATAGGTCCTATTTATCACATGTGGTGTGAAGCTATACTTGAAACAGGCATCCCAGCCCAACATAACCTTATTAAAATGACTTTTGATTTAAAAAAATAAATAAATTCAGTAGACCACAGTCAGAAACCCAAAAAGCGGACAAATCACACCAAATATAAATTTGAGCCTGCCAATCACTAAAAAAGGAGAACACTAGGAGGAAAACGCCAAGAACAAGTGGTTTATAGGATTCTGTGTAAGAAATCTCATTATTTCTATAATAAAAGTAATAAGCATTCCATAGGAGTTGATAAATACAAATTCCAGAAAGTTCTACCAGGGTCTAACGATGTACTAAGTCGAGAGTCTTCATTCCAAACTAACACACAAATACACCAGAGCCAAACGTGACCCTGACCCTTGCAGCCAGCAGGGCTGAGACAACGTGGCCCAGCAAACACGACATGGCGCTAACAGCCTTTGGGTTTGCAAACATGGTGGCGAGCAAATAGATCCCTGTTCTGAGTGAGGAAGGAGTCTAATAGATTTCTTCACAAGCTGTTCGAAGCCTGCAACAATTCATCTGTCAAAAAAAAAAAGCGCATGAATGGGAAAAATCCAGTGTTCGAGCCAAGGACTGTGTTGCAAGTGTCTAAGATTTTTGAGAGCTGGCCAAACACGCCTTTATGGATTGTTTTCACTCTCTTGGCTCTGCAGCATCCCACCCCTAAACACTTGATAACTGCTTGCGAGGTAGAACTCCATCTCAGACAGTGACTCACAGGAGTTCTCCCACAGAGATCACGCACATTGTTCAGCACAGATGGTATATTTGCATATGGACAACTGGCGAATGCACACTTCTGCCTTTTGGTAGGAGCTGATCCACACTTAGCTATTCAAAGACTAATGGCCCAAACTCCTTCCTTCAGTTTCCTTTCCGATGCATCCACTAAACCTTAATTTCTACCCAATATCTTTATTGGAGGATTACGGGGAAGGAAACAATAGCAGACTGAACCCAGCCTAGTCAGTGTAGCTGCTGTAGGGAAAGGAATCATGAGAGAAGGATGGGAAACCAAGAGCAAGATGTAGGGACGGTCTGCGGATCTTAATGATTCCTGTTCTTCCAACCTTGAAGAACCGGCATGATTACCAGCGGGCTGCTAATGAAGTGGGACAAACTGTCAAACTGGTGGACCCTCAAGGAAATCTTCCCCTTTGGCCCCTGCCCGTGGTCACCTGCGTGAGGCTTTGCTCCCTGACGCTCTGGATGACCAGGATAAATGATCAACCGCTGCTTTTCCTTCCACTTTCTGGGTTGTCTCATCAAAGGGGAGGGGAGGGTTTGCTGCCCTAGGAGCTGTCTCCTCTAGCTTGGCTGATGACATGGAGTTTTGATCCATGTAGACAAATTACTTGTAGCTTACAGAACAGCCACCTGCTACATCGACGGGCTGCCCATGGGAACAGGTGCTGGTGGGAGCATAGCATGGCACGTGAGGGCTTCTCTAAGGAAGCAATGCCAAGGGCTTCGGAGGGATTTTATTTAAAAGGAAGGAAAGAAGGAAGGGAGGGAGGGAGGGAGGGAGGGATGGAGGAAGGAAGATAGACTAAAGAAGGGGAAAGCAGCTTGGAAATAAACTGTAAAACATCTGTAGCATGCGACCAGAATTGTCTAAGTAGAAGCATGAAATTTTAAAGGGACCTCACAGTTCAGAAACAATACTCCAGCAACACAGTAGACCCCAGAGGCCATCAATGCTTTGAAGCGTCCCTCGTGGGAAAGCCAAGGTGTGCCCAGCAGTGTGATCTTGGGGAACAGTTCAGTTTTCCTGGCAGCCATCAAATGGACTTCTACCCACCAAGCCACAAAGAAGGGAACATTCAGAGGAAACTTAAGAAAGTTAAGGAAACTTAACTGGCGGAGTTTAAAGAAGCAAACATGTGCGGGCCTGTTCTCTCTCCACTGGGAGTCTGGGTTCCTGCCTCCTGCATTTGCAGGTTGCTTTGGGGTCCATTCCTTAATAAAAGGGCAAAGGAGCTTTCTGCATAACTTCTTTGGCTTCATTCGCATCACTGTGATAGAATTCAGAGATCATTTTATTTTTTAACCAAGGTTCAAAGGTCTAAGTAGCTCCATTTATTTTTCAGTAACTAAGTTACAAGGAACTTGTAGCATGGCTGGATTTACTCTCTGGAGGAGGCTCCAAGTTGGCCAAAGGGTCTGTGGAGGGACATACTGCTTCACGTTCTCTTGATCTCAGTGTGTGGAGATTCGCTTAACAGCTGTTTTATGTACAAGTGTTTTTTCAGCCACGTCCTCCCTCCCCATAAGCAGACTTTATTGAGGCAAAATAGGTCTGCAAGACACAACACAACACGAGGTTGCGCCTCATGCTTCTGCCAACAGCAAACAGAGTATGAGCTTAAGATCATGATGCTGGAAGCCTCCATTGATTCCTCTCGTAGCTTAAAATAAAACAAAACAAAGATGCACGCTTGCCTATCGTGTCAGCTAAAGAGGCTTCTTCCCAGTTCATCAGACCACTCAAAAGACAGCCTGGATGCAAAAGCATAATAAACACACCAATTTTCTGAGCATCTGCCAATTCTGAACTTCAAACACCAGAGCCTTTTTCTCACTTACTGAGGAAGCTATAATATTAACAAAGTTATGACATAGAAAAAGAAATGAGGAGAAACCAGCAAATTAGCCATCACTCTTTCAGCTATATAGTCATTAACTAGTACATTAATTCCTTGCATTTTCTTTTGACATCATTTATTTGAAGATTGCCAAACTCAGGAAACCCGTTATCTGCTTTCCCTCTACGCGGCATGGGTGGGTAGGACAGAATCACTGGTTTTCTAAATACTGACAGTGGATCATCACAAAAAGCCATCTGGTCTACCTCACACTCTTAAACATTGGCAGTCCCCTCGAGCTTCCTGGAACAGGTGTCTGTGGGGGGGATCTGTTTCCTCTAGAATTCATCTAAACTTTCTCATCTCCATAATTACTCTTCTTAGTTTGCCAGTGAGGTATTGGTTATCCCTCGCTAAGTCAGTGGCAAATAGTTCTAAGGACTTCCCCTTCTGGAACTGAAAAGTCCACCTCCAACTGTAGTAAACACAAAATCCTCTTTCATTTCCTCAGCACACTCTGGAGCCTCAGGAAGGAGTTAAGTAGCTGTGTGACTGACAGTCCCGAGGTAGGGGGCAGCCAATCACTCCAGGGACAACTGGTCCCACGTTCCCTCAGCTGTGCCTAGGAGCTCAGGGGTTAGCATCCTACTGAGAGGTAAGATGAGTTCTTAACACTTCTTCCAAGATCAACTTACTACACTTCCTTCTCTTTTTGTGTTTGATCTTCCCCTATGGTCGTATCAAATACTATCCTCTCCAGTTCAAAGGGTCTTGTAAGAAAAATTAAATTTCACCAAATGTGTTAACTTAAAAAATAAAGTAACTCGGGGAAAAATATTTGAGTTAAAGTATGAATTTTAAAAAATTTATCCTGGCAGAGACAAGCTTTATTTTGCAATAACACCAGTAATAATACTCTGAATGCTTTACAATCACATGATTTGAACATACACTCAAATCAATACACACAGACCATCAAGCTATACTTGAAGATGGCCAATTCATTTTAAAAGAGACTGGCACAAAAGATGACTAATTTTCATAGTTCTTTAGAAAAAAACAACAATTGTATATAAGCATAGGGAGGTACAAGAAGATGAGTCACAAATTTAATGATGAAATGCAAAAAAATGCCAGTGATCCCAAAAGAAAGCCAGGAAGCCGGAAATTTTTAGGTTTCTATGTACATTACATAGTACAAAGGTTACAAATAAAGGCATCTTACCATTTCATATAACATACAAAATGATTTCCCCATATTGCTAAAGATTGCATTTTTATCCACCTACTAGACAATAAAAAATACTCAACTTAAAAAAATAAATGAAAAGAAAAATAAATCACTTTTCTATGTAAAGAAAGTAAGTGGCAATGAGGAATAAAAATAATTAAGACTTTTCAGGCCAGAAAGATGGAATGGTAGAAAGAATCCAATAAAAATACACATCATCATAGAGGATGGGAACATTAACCATTTTGAGAATTTTACATGTTATCTCACTTGATTTTCATGATAACCTCTGGGAGTGATATTTGCATTTTCTATGTTCCATCATATATTTCTCTCCCTCGTAGAGTCAACCATTCCCTTCAGCTAGATCATTCCCGGGATCATTTATTTAACCATGCTCACCTCTGTCCCTACTGTAACCACACAAATTGCCCCTGCCCTTCTATCAGCTCCAGAGCATTCCTTCTCTCTCTCCTCCCCTTCACAGCCAGATTTCAGGAAAGGTGTTTAGATTCTATGTCTACATTTCCTTCCCTCTGAGTATTACCTTCACCCATTCCACTGTGACTATTGCCTAGATCTCTGCATCAAACGAATTTCAGTACTCAGCGCCCTCCATGTTGTAAAGATCGATGGACAATCTTCAATCCTTCTGTTGCTCGTTACTGATCTCTCAGAAGTATCTGAAACTGCTAACCACTCCCTCCGTCTTGACAGTGCCTCCCCTCTGGGCTCCTGGTTTTCCCCTACCTCCCTGGTTTGTCCCTTCTCAGTTTCTTCTGCAGACTCCATCTGGGCCTTTGTCTCACTTACCCTATTCTCTTTCCCTGGCCAAGTTCACCTGTGCCCACTGTTCCATTCCCCTGCACACAGCGACAGCACCAAGTTCTGTCTATACCACCTCTGTTCTTCAGACCCCAGAACTCTATAAGCCAATGCCTGCGCAACAAGTCCCCCCGTACGGCTCAAAGACACCTCACACTCAACATGAGCATGACCAAAATTATACTCTCCTCCCAACCCCGCAGCTTCCGGAATTCCCTGTCTCAACGAGTGACACTCTCTCTACCCACCACTTCCTGCCAGAAACCAGACATCCTCCTCTCCACCTCTCACTCACCCCTTCTTGTCTCATTCATCACCAGGTCCTGCCCATGGGCCTCCACACTCTCTCTCAAATTCATCCACTTCCATCTCCTCCTCCACCCAAGCCACCGTTTCTTAACCCAGCTACTCACATAGTTTCCTAAGTGGATGTCCCCCGTGCACTCCAACCTCTCCATTCTGACTGTTCCCTATACCAGCCACAGAGAATTTTTTTTCCAAATGCATATTTGATCAAGTTAGTCCCCATCCCCCACCACTAAAAACCTTTTAATGACTTTTTGCCATTGCTCTGGGGATTAGAAAGGTTAAAATCCCAAATACACCCTGCAAGACCTTGCACTTACCATCCCAGCCTTCCGTTCTTCAGATGTCCCGTACGCTGACATAGCAGCAGCCAAGGACCAGTAGTCCAACCCGGCCCTTGCAGCCTTGGTTGAGAGCGTTTCCTCCTTCAGAGCACTTGCCATTATATTCACTGCTACGATGACTTGATTGATACTCATGTGTTGTTTTTTTTATTGAATTGCAGCCCATACACAGTTCCTCACACTTGAAAGCCACTCAACAGACATGTTAAATGAACAAACGAGATTCAGTTCAGCAACGTGCTACAGCAGCTGGTGACAGAACTAGGACTGCGAGCCAGGCCTCTGGAACATTGAAGGCCATGCTCTGACTGCTGTCTGGGTTGCCTCGCGCAGCCGATGTTCGCTTCCGGCTCGCGGAAGCTGCATCTGCAGGAAAGGACTGCAAACTAGCTCACGAAGTCTTGGTCTCCGTCACCCAGGAGCGTGCCTGGACGCTGCAAGAGGTGGCATAGGAAGGAGCACGGGCTGTGCCGCTTCCTGGCCACATGAACTGTGGCACATGAGCTAGTCTCTCTGTGCCTCAGTTTCCTCATGTGTAAAGTGGTAATCAGAGTATCATCAATACAGAAAGGCAGTGAGGACTCCATAGGATGTGAATAGTCTCGTGACCACAGGCACTCCTCACTTAATGACCAAGTTCTGTTTCTACATTAGGTGACTTGGTCTATCAATGAGGAGCTTAAAGGCAGATGTCTTGTGGTGTGTTGTGGCCCCGTAGGGCATGTATTCTTCAACAGATATCACATGACACCACACTTACAAATGAAATCTGTAGTGTTGGTGATTGGGAATGCTTCATGTAGTGAATTCTAACTGACTGCGGGAACAAGACCAAGACTGAGCAAGGGGATTCCCCTCCCTGAAGAATGGGTCATAAATCTGAGCAGTCATTAAACCAGTAGGTCATTAAGTGAGGAGTGGCTATATTGAATACTAAGCCTGTGATTAGAAGGGGCTAGAAGAAACAGGGGAAGTAGCTTTAATGGTTGTGTGAACACAAATAAAAGATGCATTAGCACATCATGCATGATACTGTTTGGATCACAAGGTGGCTAAGAGATACAGGTTAAAAACTTAATTATCTCACTCCCCTTTAACAAATATACAGGGTCCGGCAGAAGTAATGCCCCTTTCTTATGGGCTAGTAAGCTTTAAAAAAGGGTGTTGCTTCTCCCTTACAAAGGAGATGCTGTTTGGAACATAAAAGACAAAATCGGATTAATTCAAGGATTACGGAAAACTAAGAGTTTAAAGGGTCTTCCTCATTTATTGTAAGAGCTAGAAATGCTATCATGTGGGGGGACAGTCTGGTCCCAGCAACCCACACTAGGAGATGCAGAATTAAACCGGTCCCAGAAACACAACCCAAGAGCCAGAACACCTTGATTGTCCAGAATAAGTCCTGACACACTAGCACTGCAGTGACGTAGAAGAGGCACTAAAGTAACTGACGGTGTGAGCACGGTCTCCGGTCTACCTAATGCAACAACCACACACAGCGCATGGGCGCAGGTAGACAGAGGTGAACCAGGGCTGCCAATTGGCTCCCCAAAGGCAGTAGGTCGCCTGTGGTTTCAGGACAGAAAGACCTTCCACACCCAGACACTCAGCAGACACCACAGCGAGCCCCATGGTGGGCCCTGTCAAAGGCTGTTTCTCATCAAGCCACCTTGACCTCAGATGGCACCCCTGTGCTATGTAAGTATCTGTCCCCCACCCTTTGGTGCCCCCATCTCTAAAATAGGAAGAATGGCCTCAGGAGAACACATTGCAGATGAAGTGGAAGAGTGCACCTGAGAACACTCTGGAAAACATACGGCTCTGTGCCAGAGTAATCACATCTTTGGTACCGTTCTTAATAAGTTCACTGTTGGCAAATTCAAAGCTCATGCGTCAGTGAAATCCACCCAGGTGAGGAGCAAAGGTAATGCCCTGAGTGTCCCCCAGGGGGCACCATGGACAGTAGGCACTTGGGACACCACACCTGAAGGCAGGGAGCATCTGGTTATTCTGGGACCCACCACAAACACCTGCTTGGCTGGACCTGGGTCGTGGCACAAGCACTCCGGTCCCCAGCTCCTTGGGGACCCTCACAGGGTCCAGATATGCCAAGATAGCCCACCCACTGGCACCAAACTCAGGAAACGCTACTCCCCAAGAAGTAGAGTCGTACGGGGTGCCTATTGTGGCATTAAAATCACAAATACGTGAATACCTCCTTGTTTAAAGCACTGGATTGTGAACCTCAGGAGAAACAACAAAGTTGTTTATAATCTTGTTGGAGCAATAAGACTCGGGTAGAGAAGACAATGAACGAAGCCTAGTGACTGAATACCATAATGGATGATAGAGATAATAAAACAGTGGACAGGATTCTCCTTGAGTGGACAGGGTCAAGGCCAAATAGCACAGGGGGGGCGGTCTGGGATCCCAGACTCACAAGCTCTGGCGCTGTCTCAGTCAGTGAACTTGGGGAATCACTTTGTAGAACCAGATCCCCATAAGAGGGTAACGGGTTCAGATCAGATCACCTCAAACTCTCCTCTAAGTCTGATGAGCCTAAGACCGTCGCTTCAGTTCTGATTTCTCGACTTCCTTTAAGCCCCTCGTTTTCAGAAACTGTACATGTGCAGCCACGGAACAGTGTGTAGGACACAGCGCTCTCTGTTGGTTTGTTTGGAGAGAGGTAGTCATCTAGTGGCCAGGAGCTAGAAGCGGACACGCCTGGCCCGCGCCCGTGTGACCTTGAGACCTTAGTCTCCTTATCTCTCAGACAAGGGTGACATCAGTTACCAGAGAGTTGTTGTGGAAATTAAATCAGAGAGAACATTTAGAGAACAGAGCACCCTGTGTGCTACACAGCCAATACTCCATGTAGGTGAGCTATGAATAACACCTGTGTCTTGAGGTTACACACACACACGTACACACACGTTTACATCCCTATAATGTGCACGTATCGTCTGTGTACTCCCTGCTTTCAAACGGGGATGCCGAAAAGAGAGCATAGCTCTCCCCACAAACTTCCACGCGGTGCCCGGGAGGCCGGCCGGCAGTCCAGACACACTGCTTTCCCATCGTTTCCAAACGGCGCCCTTGCTCACAGCGTGGAGATGCACCTACGAAGGGGGCACTCCCAGACTTCTGATCTAATGGGCGACGCTCCTTCTATGAGAGTGATTAGCCTTCATCTTGGGAAAGGGGGAAAAACAGAAGGGCGACGCCATCGCTATTGAATGTTCTGGAAGCCAAAGAAAATACCAGCGTAGGCAGCCGTGTCTCGGCGGGGCCCACAGGAGCCACCTCCCAGAAAGGTCAGTCCCAGAGCGGCCCCAGCTCTAAATTTAAAGGTGTGTTTGCACAGAGTACTAATCTGGCAGTTCTGGTGTGTTTGCTAGGGTTTTATGCTTTACTTTCTCCCCTGTTTATTAAAAAAAAAAACAAAAAAACAGAAATGATGCTGGGAAGACACAGGCCTGCATTAGGCGTCTGTGTTTGTTTTGTGTTATTTTAATAGAAGCCGGAGTGCTTCCCTCTCCCCACTCCCTTCCCAAAGCTGCCAACACCAGAGGGCTTCGAAGAAAGGAGGTATTTCCTCCTTCCCTACAGGCCTCAAGGGAGCTCAGCGTAGTCTGCATGTCTCCCATTTTCCGAGGGGACATTCGTCTAACCCAGGGTCACGCTGAGGGAGCTTTAGCGCGCTTTCAAGAACAGGCTCTTAGCAAGCAAGGGGTTCACATATTACTTGTATAATGTTCAGTACAAACGGTCAGCCGAGTCTTGCTGGGCTCCATTCAAGGTGTTAGTAGGCTGACCAGACGTACTGTTTGAAACAGAAAAGTACCGTTGTTTTCTGTCCCATTTAAAACCATACATCTGGTCAGCCTACTTCCAAGGAAAAGTTTGGAACTAGATATTGAGTTGTGACCGGATTACAGCCCTAAATATATCCATATCGCCTCCCCTTCTCTTCACTCATACTATCATAAGGTAAACTAGGGCACAGCCCTGACTTCCCATAGCAATCACGTGTTAACACAAAATACATGATCTAAATATATGGTGCTTCATACTCTTTCTCAACTTGACAGCAGCCAACAGTAAAGTAAAGCTGGGGAATAAAATACAAGAACACATTTTGAGGAGCAGACATGAGCTTCTACCTGCCTGATCAACTAGGACACTGTTCCTGCAGATTTTGGACTTGTCAGCCTCCATAATACAGGAGTCCATTCTTTATAATAAATGTCTTCTCTCTCTCTCACTCACACACACACACACACACACACACACAGACACACACACACACACACACACACACACCTTACTGGTCTATTTCTCTGGAGAAGCTTGATTCATACAAGCACTAAATCTCTACCACCTCCAACGCACTATAATTGGAATTAAAATGCCTTCGATGCTTTTCACTGCCGCTCCTTCCCACCCAAATTCTAAACCTAAGTGACAGTTACCTATGGGCCACACTTTGCCCCTCGTCTTCCTGGTGAATACAGCCCTAGAGTCACCATTCCTGGTGGGGAGGGGAAACTCCGTGATTCAAAAACAAATACAAAGTTTCTTAGAATTTCACAATGCAGCTTAATGTGAAAAGACTTTAAATCTCACAGTCGATTCATCTTTTGAACTGCTTGGAACCTTGAAGACATTATGCTATTAAAAAGTGAAATGAGTCAGAAAGAGAAAAGACCAATAGAGTACGATCTCAATTATATGTAGAATCTAAAAAGAAAAACAAAACAAAAAACTGAACTCACAGACACAGAGAGCAGGCTCGTGGTTGCCAGAGATGCGCAGGGTGTGGGAATGGGAAGGGGGTCAAGAGATGCCAGCTTCCAGTTATAAGACAAATAAGTCTTGGGGATGTAATGTACAGCATGGTGACCCCCACCTCACACACACACCCCCAAAAAACAAAAAACAATAGGCACCCAGCAGCCTTGCTGGTTCAGCTGGGGACCAAAGCCTGGAAGCCAGCCACCCGGCCTCAGGCGCTCTGTCCAGGAGAAGCCGGCTGACCGCTGACCACGGCTCGCAGCTGCACACACTTAGGCCCTCCGTGCACGCCCACTCCCCTCTGGACCCCCGGACGGCTCGGTATAGCTTTTGAGACTAGATTCCTGCTCTACAGCCCCTTCCAGAATCCCGGGACCTCCTGTTCCTACTGTAGCTGGAATCCTGCCACCCGCCACCAAGGAAGCGGGCAGCGTGCTGGGAAGAACAAGAGACATGGGCTTGGATCCCAGCCCTGTCCCGGACAGCTGAGTCAACCTCCACGAGGGCCTGCAGCTCACTGAGCTGGAGTTCTCCAATAAGAGCCATGCTGCGTCTAGTGCCCCCTAGAGACGGAAAGGATGAAACGAGACAAGGCCTTACCGGAAGGGGCCTGGCGGGCCCTCCAATCACCCTTCCTTCTTTGATGGGGTTTTGTGTGCTGCCTATTGCTTTACCCCACCGTTCTTACCCCCAGATGCTTAGAGATGACCAGGCCCACCTGACACCCACTGCCCACCTCCCTGGTCTGCCCCTGACTCCCAGCCTGCAGCCCTGTCCAGGTACCTTGTGGGACCTGCTGGTGTCCAACCACATTGAGTCAGAACCAGATGGGGAAGCCGGGGTGGCTCAGGGAGTTAAGCACTCACTTTGCAGCCCTGAGGACTGAGGATCAAATCCCAGACCCGGCCCATGTGCACCCACGTGCTGAACTGGGGTGAGTTTCCCATGCGGGGGACCTCCAGTTTGGTCCTCAGCCCCCAGTTTGGCCACTGGTTCAAGGGGACGTGTCTCCCATGCAGGAGGCCCCCAGCCTGGCTCCTACCCTGCGCATACCCCGCCCACCTGTGTGGAATGAAACCATGTTGAAAACTGATGACATCCAATATGGAGACTGCTCTGGGCCCTCCCCTTCTCTCTGTCTCTTTCTGTCTCTGTCTATCTCTGTCAAAACCAATAAAATAAATTTTAAAAAAAAGAACCAGAGGTGAGAAAATACTGGAGCCTGTGAGAGTCGCCTTTTTTCATAAAAGAGGGCAGTCCCCGCCTCACTCACCCACTTGTGTTTTGTGTTTTGATAGTGTTTTTGTGTTTTGTGTTTTAATAGACTTTCTTGGGTAGAAAGGAAAGAGTTCGAATGGGAGCTAGCAAGTCAAGAATCCTCTCTGCTGCAAGTCTGAAGAAGCCTCCCGGCTCGCCCCCCAAATCCTGGAGTGTATTGTGCGCCATGCATAGTTCTTCATTAAAAAGCAATTTCTTTAGGGAACCTTATTCTAGTCGCAAAGACCCTTTGGCAAAATCCAGGTTCCACCACTAATTACCATCCACTCCTCAAGCCTGACCCAGGACAAGTCCTCCCCTAGGCCAGCCAGGCTGGAAGCAGCTAGATCCCTCCAGAAATAACACAGGTGATGGTCCAAGACAGCCAGAGCTTCAGGCCCTCCCATCAGCTCCCAAGAAACCAGTCATACTGGTTAATATGCCATTAACATTCCAAGCAGGCTCCAGAAAGGATCTCCCCCAGGAGAAGTGGAGGGAGAGACTCTGTCCCATGAACTCTGGCCTGAATACTGAAGACCGAAAGTAGGACAGCAAATACACGCAAATTCCAAATGATCTACTCACTGCCTCACACACTGTCACCTGCACGTAGATCTATGAAACGGGAAGGCTCAACTTAGAACCTTGTACTATTTTCCATTTTAAGTCCCACACTAAGTCTGTTCACATGTCTCTTGATCCCTCTTCCTTTGAAAACCTCTGGCTTTGGGATGATGCTCTTTGGAAGTCTACAAACGCACGTACATACTAATGGAAATGCAATGAGGGTACACATTCTAAATTCACTTGGATCATTTACATATTCATCAGGAGCCTATGTTTATGCATAGTGCACACCTGTGGCAATGGGTGGCTTCCCTATCCTTTCCCGGGTCCTGACCTTGTCTATAGGACACTGTCCACAGTGACCTCGGCTTTTCTGTTACTCCTTAAAGTTACCACATTCCCCCAACCGCGTTCATAGGAAGATGCACTGTGATGAATGACCACGATGGATAGCAGATGTTCTCTGTTCTTCCCTAATTCCCTTTGGAACATGGGAACTCATCTGGCTTTGGCACAAAATGCCATAAAAACAACAGGAAAACTGGATCTGCTGGGCTGCCTACGTGTGTGTAAACGGAGAGGGAGGACAGAGGGAGGTGACCCTGGGTTTTCTGTGGATCACGTGAGAGCCTGAATAAGTGAGAACTACGGAAGCCGTAGCGGGGATGAGGTGAGCAACGTTCTATGAAAACACAGAATCTTGATTCTTCTATGTATCTTCTGTCATTTTCCTGACTATAAACAGCACCAAAGGATTACAATGAGGAACCCCTACCAAGAATCTAAAATTAAGAGAAAGGTGCCCCTGGAAAATGAAATTTTTAAATCATGTCATAATGAATCTAATTAAATCACCATTGGCTCCCAAGCTTGCAAGGCATGAGAACAATCAGATCAAATGTCCCCCAGAATATCTAAAGAAAGAAGAATGTGCTGCTAATCAGGGGTCAGCATTGGGAGAGAAGCTGTTCCTTGGTGGTCACTGGACCTTAGAAAAGACAGGTCCATAGACCAAGACAGATAGTTGAACCCAAGTGCTGTTCAGAGATAGGGGACCATTGGCCTCGGGGATCCGAGCGGAATCCTGATTGGACAAGCCTACATTACTGCACCCCAGTTCTGGCTTCGCCTAACCAGCTCCAGGTTATAACTGGACGCTGTGGCATTAGACCTCCAGGAGAGAACATACAGGAAGGAGGACACCCATCCTTGGTCCCCTTGACAATTACCCTTCTCAGTGCAAATCAAGAGAAGTGGCATCATGTTGGGAACTTGGCTTGTCATAGCCCCCGCCTACAGAGAGAGAATGTCCTACTGTCTGAAGGATTTGTCTAGGTCCTCAGTCATTACCACCTCATCATAAATCAATGAATTCATTACTGATGGAATGAGGTGTGGGCCTGTATAACTCTGGGGCAGGATCCAAATGCCCCACGGGCATGAATCCCCACAGGTGCAATTCTGCCCATGAAAAAGGGCACCCGGGGACATACCTTTGCCATGACTCATGACAGGAACCTGGAGGGTGTCCCCACGAACTGGACGCCTCTCTGTGGGCTTAGGAACTGGATGAGTATGGTCATGCAAGGGAAGAGCGGAAGTGCTCTGGACAGTAGACGAAGAAGAACTTGGCGTTCCTGGGAGAAGAGCTTCGGGGGGTGGGGGGCGACTAATGGCACTGCCAGGGACACAGACCAAGTGACTTCTAACAAAAGGAATGACTGACGGGCAGCTTCAGGTTGCCGCTGTGCAGGGTGTTAAGCCATCACTCCTTGCGATCCCCCTGTCCGCCCCGCGCCCCCATCCAAAATCTTCAGCAAAATCTACCAGCAAGAAGTAAAGCTGTGGACACTCAAAAGCATCAAAACGCAGACTCTGGAGCTGGCACGCCTGGCGCAGTGTCTGGCTCCACCGCTCCCTCTTCTGCTGGATCCCAGAACCTCTCTGCCTCAGCTTGCTCATCTGAGAAGCGGGGCTGAGCATAACACCTACCTATGCGTGTCTATATGGCGTGATGAGGGGGGCGTGGTGTCACAGCTGCGTCATCAGAGTGCAGGATAAAGCCCAGGCACAAAAGTGACACCCAGAGGCTGTGGCCGACAGAGCCACACAGCCAGCCAGGCAGCGGAAGGCTTGAGGAAGACAGGGAGTGAGGACTCGGCGCTCTCAGGTGGACAGCTTCAGGAGCTGGATGGGCCCAGATGACATCGGGATGCCACCAGCAGTCACCAACAGCCATGGAACATTCCCTACACCTCAGAGACCTGTCTGTCTGCAGAGGCTGAACTTGGTGGACCAGATGCTCAGGCTCCATCCCAGAGCCGCGACCACCTGGTGAGTGAAGCCTAGACCCCAGGGTTTTGAGTTGATTCTAACATGCAGTCAAGGCTGAGAACTGCTGCTATAATGCGTTGTGTTCTATTTCCACACAGACTGTTCCCCCAACGTTCCTAATGCCAGAGCTCACCTGGGATGACTGCTGCCTCTACAGATGCCCTTCCCTAGGAGTTCTGAGTCAGTACATCTGGGATCGGCTCCAGAACCCGCATGCTTACAAGCACCCCTGACGAGCACAGGTGCTGTATACAGTCAGGGTGGTTTAGAAAACAGGGTGCGCCCTTAGGAAAGTGTGTGAGCAATATGGTAAAATCAACAGGGAAGGTCAAGTGGAGAATAACGACTCTAAGTATACATATTTATATCCATGAACCCAGACTCCCTCCCTCTGGGGTTTTGTTCAAACCCCACTCTGCGTCCAGAACTTATCCAACAGATAAAACGTGAACGAAACTCCCCTCTCCACAGACACGGGAACCTTGCTCGGTGGGCCAGGTGACCAGAGAGAGAACCAACTGTCACATGTGGGTCCTGTCCTTCCTTGAGGACTCATTTTTCTTTTCACTATTATTTGAACCAATTTAACAATGATGTAAGCTTTAGACACACCACTGAATAAGCACTTAGATATTAACTCACTTGAAAATACGTTCAACCACTTAAAAACAGGATGAGGCTTCATTTTTTACTTTAAACGTTTTGTAGTATATTATTTAAACTGTTCTATACAATAAAAAAAAAGGCAGAAGGCTTTCAAGTTCATTCTTTAAGTTTACAATGTAAGTGGCTATATATACCCACTTATAAGTGGACAAGGAGAGAAAAATTTATATATATATATACATATATAGCAATCTCATTTGACTCTATCTGGAGATCCTCAAATAGTAGTCTATTAAAATAATTCCATATAATAGAATATATAATAATATGTAATACGGGTTTTTTATAGGATGCAAGAATAGTTTAACATTAGAAAATCTGTTTACATAAGTCACTAGTGTGAAGGCTACCCATTGTCGCTATTATTATATACTTTACCATGATAAAATAAGCCCCCTCCCCAGAGGCCCTGGATAATAAAAGATGAGAAAAAGACAGGAATATTGGAAGAAAAATACCAATTTATCTTCAGTGGCAGGTGCTATGAGAGTCTACCTCAATAACCCAAGAAAAGCGACCTGTTTACATTGTTTTATTCTTGTTTGATTTTTTAAAAATAATAACTGTTGTTATCAATTACAATTTACAAATTATAAGGATACTTTTCCAAATATGTTTTGTCCCCTGACGTGCCAAAAATTCTACCTGAAGTATTTCCCCAGGCTTACTTTCATTGTGATTCTACCAGGTAAATCCTTCAGGTTTCAAATTCAAAGTCCAGAAAAAAATGCAGAAAAACCACACCATGCAGAGGTCATGTTAATCAGGAGGTGAAGGTCACACACACGTGGGCTGAACTTGACCCCACGTCAGCACATCTGATGCCCAAGCCTGTGGCTCTCAAACTTTCCCGCACTTTGGAATCAGGGTGGGAGTATCTTTAGAAGAGTCTGATGCCCAATTCCCACCCGACACTGGTCTTGAATTAGGGGCGGGTACAACCTGGGCATTGGGTTTACACACGCTCCCCAGGGGATTCGAATGCAGAACCAAGTCTGGGAGCTGCTTGCGTAAGTATAATTGTTCTCAGGCTGCCAAGAGCTGGTCAGCGGGCTTCGCTTGGTCCTTTCCAATAACTTGCTCAGTTCCCTGCACCTGCAACCTGGCTCTCTTCTAATTCAGAAATTCCCTGCAACATTGAGGTAACTTGTTTGCCATGGTTTTGCTTTTCCTATCTGCCGCACTACGCTAACACATGTACTAAGTTCAGCTTATAGGGGGAAATGCGTACCCCTTTAGAACTGTTTTTAACTAGTCAGTATAATAATGCTTCCATCATGATTTTTGACCCCCACTCTGCCCACGTTGTGGGGTAACAGCAATGAACAAGGACCCCCAGTGTTCACGGTTTACAACGTGGTAGCAAAGACCACAGATCATCAGAACATATGACAGATCAGAATGTGCTGTGCTGAGTACAAGAAAGGTGCACATGAATTGTTATGTGAGTCCAAGGGAGGGGAAGACGTTCCTTTACCTCACAAAAGGATGAGATGGAAAAAGGAGCAAATCCCTAGAGTTACTGAACTACAAAAGAGAAAATTCATAGACGTCTGAGCAGAAGGCAGAGTTGTGACAGTGATGCTAGAGTGTAGGGGGACCACTTGTCAGAGAGCCCCAACAACCAGCAGGAACAGGAGGAAAAAAGTGGAATCGATGAGTCCATGTGGCCAGGAAGCCAAGGTGAGGCCTCACGGGGACTGGAGTTGCAGATTCAGAAGCACGTAGCCGATGCCAGAAGACAGCCCGGAGAAGCAGATGCAGAGGGAGCAGAGGCTGAGATGTCTGGGAAAACCCAGGGGACCCAGCTCTGACTAAGGCAAGGCAAGTGAAACAAGACATTCTCACTTCTGGTTTCCGGTTTGGCATGTAAGGACCTTGGAAGTCAGCAGTTCATCCTAACAGCAAGTGAGAACCTAAACCAGTTGGAAATCCACAGCTCTTCTTAGCTCCATCAGAGAAGTGGGGTCACAGGGCAAGCCCCCACGCAACAAACTGGAGAGGGAGACAGAAGCCAACAGAGAACTGTAACGGCCCAGTGGAAACCCACGAGCAGAAAGCTCTCCGGGAAAGGCTAAACTCAGTGTGGACAAGTCTGAGAATCCAAACCTCCAGGGAGAACCCAGACTTTTTTGAGTTTTACCTTCATCAGGAACTCGACTAGGTCCTCGCAGTGAAAAAATCCCCTCGTGCAAAGACAGGAAGAGAGGAAAGCAGCCATTTTGAAATAGACCAGAGAACTCTGCTCTTAGCAAGGCCGGCCCTCATGAGAAATGATTTCACCAGAACTTAACCAGCCTTCGAGAAAGGAAACACCCAACTCCAGCCCCTCTAACCACACTGTCCCACGCTGATGGGGGACAAATCGGTTGCCCTGCTGAAGCTCAGAGCCCAGGGGCACAGGCTTACTAAAGACCAAGACTGAATCACAGGTTCTAGAGCACTTCCCTCCCCTCACACCTCTCCACCGCATTACTCAGGCCTTACTTACTGGACTTCCTTTCACCCAGGATGCCATGTCTGTCTTTCAACAACAAGCACCACCACAAAAATGACAATGCATACTAAAAGACAAAACAAAAACAAAACAGAGTTTGCAGAGACAGAGAAAGTATCAAACCCAGACTCCGACACAACAGGCATGTTGGAGAGACGAGATAAGGAAATTCAGGAGAAGCCAGGATGGCTCAGCGGGTTGAGCGCTCACTTTGCAGCCCTGGTGACTGAGGATCAAATCCTAGCCCCGGACCATGGGGACCCATATGCTGAACTGGGGTGTGGCCCCTGGTTCAGTTCTTGCCAGATGAGCTTCCCCTGCAGGAGGCTCCCTGCCTGGCTCCCACCCCACGCAGCCCCACATCCACCTGTGTGGAATGAAACCATGTCACCACTAATGATGTACAGCTATGGAAATGACTCTGGGTCCTCCCCCCATTCACTCTCTCTCTCACCTTCTCTCAAACTGTAAAGATTAAAAATAAAGCCAGGAGCCGAGGACAGTGTCTCACTGAAAACGATATTGCAAATAGGGAGAGGAGAGGAGAGGAAAATGACGGAAGGAAACACAAATCACACTCACCCCGAGTCTCCCATTACTGAGCAGAGACTCGGTCTTGCAGTCCCCGAATCTCCTCGCACAGTAAGTATTATTTAAGAACCGGCTATTAAGTTAATGAAGGCATGACTAGGACCCCTCAAGCTGTTGATTGCCAAGGTGACAAGATCTCCACGCACACAATACTCATCTGCCCCTTGTTGGTCTCACCCTCCTAGTCTCCCTTGGGCCTCTCTGGGGCTGTAGAACCTGTAGTTCCAGCAATGACATTGTGATGGGCAACTGGACCCAGAGTTCACTGTGAGGCGGAAATCCAACCTCCACAGAAGGTCTTGGATCAGACCAGTGACGTGCAAAGGGCTGGCCGACCCGCACAGCACACTCTCCGTACACCACAGATGCCATCAGCCTAGGTTTGAAAGAAGCAGGAGAGGGGAAGCCGGGACGGCTCAGCGGGGTGAGCGCTCGCTTTGCAGCCCCGGGGACCGAGGATCGAATCCCGGCCCCGGCCCGTGCGGACCCATATGCTGAACTGAGGTGAGCTTCCCATGCAGGAGGCCCCCAGCCCAGTTCCTGCCCTGAGTGGCCCCCGCCCACCTGTGAGAAAACATACAACTATGGAGACTGTTCTGGTCCCTCCTCCTTCTCTCTGTCTCTGTCAAAAACAATAAAATAAATCTAAAAAAAAAGAATTATTCTTCATGGGCAGAGAGCTATACGTACAGAGCTGCTGGGCCCATGAATTTCTAATGTCCCTTTTCTCAAAGTTACAGACTATCTTTAACGAGAATAAGTGGAGAGAGATAAAAGTTCCCTTCCTCCCCTCCTAGACCGAACAGCGAAGTGATCGCCTGCTCAACAGAGGTCTCACTGGAGGGAAGCCGATGAGCTTTCAGACTCCTTCTTCCCCGAAGCCTTCCCACTCCATCATTCTAGATACTTCAGCTGCCTCAGCGGGAGACAGACTTGCCCCTGCTCACACTCCGCTCCTCCTGGACGACACAGCGATGCGGGTCCCAGCCCCACTGAGGACCCCCTGCCCCTCCAGCGCCCTGTCACATAACTTCTCTCCCCTGCTGGGGTCCCTCAGGCAGGACACCACCATTCTTTTGGGTCCTCACCATGGCTGAGGACAGAGCCTTCACTCAACAGCTGTGTTTGTTTACAAGACTCACGATGCAGGCAGGACACGCAGGCCCGATCCAGCAGTGTTTTTTCTTTTGGCTTCTCCCCATCCAGACTACACAATAACCTCAACCTCGCCGTCCACTTACGATTTGCCATCGGTGTGAGCCAAGTGGGTGGGTAGAGACAGGAGCCCTGTTGGGGAACCCTGTATTGTGAGCTCCACGTTCCACAGACAGACAGACCTCGATTTTTCCTTTAAGCACAGCCAAGAGGCCACCCCTGCAGGCCCCTCCGAAGCTGCCATTTCCTCACCACAGAGGGACGGGGTCCCCACTTTGTAGACCCAAGAGGAAGGGTGGTCCAATGAGTAGCCCTGTGAGTCCATCGGAGGTTCTGCCCACACAAGCGCGTGCCAACTTGGCTGTCAAAAGCCACAAACCACACTTCCCTATCTGGCAGGCTGTCCCCTGCAGCAAATAGCTTTTTGGATGAAACCCACGTAGCCTCCTTTTCGTGAGTCCTGTTTGAAAGGGATGAGGGTGACGTCTGGGATATGAAAGAAAATGCAGATGTTTTCTTGAAACTGTTTCTGTTCAGAAAAATACTTTTTTTGTTTCTTAGTGGGTTTTTTAATTCCCCTAAGAGTGTTCCTTCCACTTTCTAAAACAAAATCATCTAGAAGAGGCTCCTTATTCTCAGTAGAAACACAGAACTTAATCATTGCTGGTTGTTTGGAAATGAAGACATGCAGCCCTCTTGTTTGAAAGCAAAGGGGTGTCTTGTGCTCTCTTTTTTTTTTTTTTTGGAGGTCTTTTTTCTACAATTCCTCTCCCCTGCGAGTGGAAGGCTGCAAACACAGGTGAATTTTTTCCAAGGTCTAAATTCACTCCTAGGAGGTGTGCTTTCTACTCCCAAGCAGGAGGCTTTTAAAAGCTCTCCTTGGGGAAGCCGGGATGGCTCAGTGGGTTAAGCGCTCACTTTGCAGCGCCGGGGACTGGGGATCGAATCCCGGCCCCGGCCCGTGTGGACCCATATGCTGAATTGGGAGCTCCCCCAGTTCAGTTCTCTCTCTGTCTGTCTCTGTATCTGTATCTATCTCTCTCTCTCTCTCTCTCTCTCTCTCTCTGTCAAAAATAAATAAATAAAATATAATATATATATATATATATATATATATATATATATATATATATATATATATATATATAAGCTCTCCTATTTCCTGCAAGACTGCCGGAATCCACCGCGGTCCCCGCAAAGTGGGGTGTGGGTACAAGTACGCACCGGAGCGTGCGGTCAGGGGGGATGCATGGCCCCGTGGTGAGGGCTGCGGTATCATCCTGCCATTGTTCAGAGGCCTGCCAGCCAGACTTCCAGGACACTAACTACAAAACAGACGTCAGAAGCAGCACATTTGTGTCGCCAGGCGGCTTACACACCCAGTCAACAATCAGGACTCCCTCCGTCACCTTCCTCCTGATCCCCTAAACAAGAAACGTCAGAATACAGGGGTGCACAATGTTGTGACAGATCCACTGGAAAAGCATTGAACATGCGTGGACACACACCCAGACATGCACACCGAGCGGTAGCTTTCTGTGAAGTCAGACTCCAGTCGACCCACCGGTAGCCAGAACTCAAGCAACCAGCAAAAGACTGAAGATGTAACAGTTTATCTGGCATGGGTGTCAGTTAACAGAGCGTCTACTGTACACATTTTGTTATAGATGCTATCACGTCTACAGCTAGAAACAATATTTAGTAAACCATGGCTCAAGCTTACAGGGGAGGCCGGGATAGCCTAGCAGCTGGGCACTTGCCTCACAATTGTGAGGTCCAGGGTTCGAGTCCTGGCTCTGACCCATATGCTGAACTGCGGCGCAGCTGGTAGCGCTGGGATGGCAGCGAAGGTCCTCGCCTCCCATGCAGGAGGCCCCCAGTTCAGTTCCCACCCTGCGTGGCCCCACATCCACCTGTGTGGCATGAAACCATGTCACAAGTTATGATGTACAACTATGGAGACTGCTCTGGGTCCTTCCCCTTATTTCTGTCTTACTCTTACTTTCTCCCAAAACAATAAAATAGATCATTAAAAAAAAATAATACGCTTATATTTCTATAGTATTTATTGACTGTTCTACTCAATCAGCACGTAGAACATATTTCTGCTGTGCCTTTTTGTTACATAGCTATCTTATCTCTCCTGATGTGCTGTAAACTCCGAGGTGGTGAGGACTACTGCATGAGGGTCCGCGTCCCCCACACGGCCCCTTGCAAGAGTCGGTGACCAGCAGTGTGGAGAAAGAGAGCTCATCAGGCAAAGTCTGAATGAAACGTCCACCCAGGATGTCACTGGCTAGGCCTCCACATGTCCTCTGAAAAAGAATACTGAACACTTCATTAACACATGGCTACTCCCATCTGAAGGAAGACACAGCCTCATTCCTATAACAAATCCAAGGTGAGTGAGACACGGCCCACGGCTGTAAGGTTACAGACTTAGAGGGGCAGTACATGGCCAGCCAACGGCACCTGAGCCACCAGGAAGGAGAGAGGAAATGCTATGAAGGGGGAAGCCGGGATGGCTCAGCAGGTTAAGCGCTCGCTTTGTAGCCCCGGGGACCGAGGATCGAATCCCGGCCCCGGCCCGTGTGGACCCACATGCTGAACTGGGGTGAGCTTCCCATGCGGGAGGCCCCCAGCCCAGTTCCCACCCTGCACGGCCCCCGCCCACCTGTGTGGAAGGAAACCATGTTGAAAACTGATGACGTACAACTATGGAGACTGCTCTACCCACCCTCCCTTCTCTCTGTCTCTGTCTGTCAAAGGCAATGAAATAAATCTTTAAAAAAAATGCTATGGACACATCAAGGAGAGGTAGTGGAGTCCACTCAGCAGAGGTCAGGGAAGAGGTTATTGAAGGAGCAATCATTTCAGATGAGCCTTGAAGGTCAGCTAAGAGAGCAGGCGTCCGTGGGCACCTACGACGGTGACAGGTGACAGACAGGCGGGCAGCCACCTCCCCACCTTGGGCTGTGTCCCATGCCCTGGTCCAATCTATTCTTCTACCCCGCTGCTTGGCTACCCCTCAGCTGTACTGGAATTTTCTATGCCACTAATTGATCACACCAAGCCTATGACAGAATATCATACGTCCCTCTCAATCTTACCAAAAGAGAAATGCACTTGGAATTCTATGTTAAAATAATAAACTGTGCTCCTTCTGTCTACTGCCCAGTGATATTATGTTGGAACATTTTACTGGAAAACTTACTATAATGACCAGCCAAGTGCTGAAGGGCATAATGTTTTGATTGTCAGACAGGTTGTACATGATGCAAATATATGACTTAAGAAGTGATTTCACAAACATGTTGGTAACAGTAATCTGACTCATAAACTCCAATGTAGTCTCATAAAACAGCTGTGTATATAAGTAATCCAAAGATGGGCCTTCAGAAATGTTACAGGGAGCAACACAAAATGAGGGGAGAAAGTTAGAATCTCGAAGAGAACACTTGAGGGCAACGTCCACAACAAACCAAATGTGCCATTTGCATTCCAATCCACTGGCCTTGCTGATGGTGGCAGAAAGAATATATGTACAGACGTACAAGACAAGGCTGATTCCACAGAGAACATTCCGATCCATTCAAGGCTTTACGTTGATTTTTACATTTCATTTGCCAGGCATCTGTTTTTACGTGTTAAAAATCACTATGGTTCCGGAAAGTCAAGCGACTTGCCCGAAGTCACCCAGGGGCCAAGTCAGGGTGGGAAAATGGTGTTCCTCACCATCCTTTCATCTGTGTGGACACTGATGAAGAGTCTCAGGAAAGGGGCCAAATAACTGGTAATTCTGCATTTTCTAGTGCGCTCGTCTCAGTTGATCACACCAGCTCAAAACATGGGGGGATTCTGGTCTCTTAAAAATAAGAATGAGGGGAAGCCTGGATGGCTCAGTGGGTTGAGCACTCGTTTTGCAGCCCTGGGGACTGAGGATCGAATCCCAGCCCTGGCCCATGCGGACCCATATGCTGAACTGGGGTGAGCTTCCCATGCGGGAGACCCCCAGTTTGGTTCTCACCCCCCAGTTCAGCCCCTGGCTCAAGGAGGCGTGTCTCCCATGCGGAAGGCCCCCAGCCCAGTTCCTACCCTGTGGCCCCCTCTCACCTGTGTGGAATAAAACCATATAGAAAACGGATGACGTACAACTATGGTGACTGTTCTGGGCCCTCCCCCTTCTCTCTCTGTGTCTGTCAAAAACAATAAATAAATGTTTTTAAAAATCAAAAACAATAAGAATGGAATCAGCAGGTGTTTAAAATCTGCTTCTTTGTTTCCCGACTTCACTCAAGCTTTGAAAATCTGATTTGTTTAATCCCACAGAACAAGTCCTTTGCTGAAAACTCCAAGCGAGTTCAAGGCAAGAGTGTAGAGCTAGGGCCCGAAAGAGGCTGTGCTTTACTGACAAGGCAGCTGAGACCTAGAAAGGCTGAGTGTCTCCAAGGTCACCAGCTAGTTAGTGGCAAAACCAAGACCAGAAACCAAGTGTCATGGATTTCAGCAGACTCAGGGGTGGCAGGTGCCTCGGGACAAAAGCTGAGCTCTAGCTGTGCATGGCTGGCCTTTCTTTTCACCCACATTCCCACGTGTCCCCTGTCCCTCCAGTTGCCCAAGGAACCACCTGACAAAACTCCCACCTGATGGAATTATTCTGTGGCAATACATGACCTTCCTAGGAACAATGTTATGTTGTCCTGGTGAGACTGACAATCTGACTAGTGTTGAGGACACTTACATGGTCATGGGGGACTTAAGGGACATGTAACTTCAAGGAATACCCTCGGAGCCCCTCAAACCAGCAGTGAGAATGATATTCTGAAAAAGCGAAGCCTTGCTTGTACCCTGTGACCACTGAGAAGTAAGCCTATGGCTATCATGTGCCAGGCTCGGCGTTAGGACACACAGGACTCAGACAAGCCCTGCGGTGTGGCCTCTGGTCTAGGGGGACATGCAGATATGCGAGCAGACCACTCATGCTGACGAAGACCGCTCTCCTCCACGATTGCCGCCTGGCCTCTCCTCAAACCATGAACACACCTGGGTATAAAGGGGGCAAATGGAGACAGGACCATTGGCTCCACCTCCTGTCCTGCACGTGAGCACGCAGAAGGTAGAAACTGAGATGAATTTCTAAGTCTTTAAAAGATCAGGGATGCTGGCATAGCTCAGCAGTCGAGCACTTGCCTCACAAATCGCGAGGTCCAGGGTTCAATTCCCAGCCCCAGCCCGTGCAAACCCATATGCTGAACTGTGGAGCAGCTGGTATCAGTGGGGAAGGTTCTCGCCTCCCACATGGGAAGGCCCCGGTTCAATTCCTGCCCCACGTAGCCCCACGTCCACCTGTGTGGAATGAAACTGTGTCACAACTAATGATGTGCAACTATGGAGACTGCTCTGGGCCCTCCCTGTCTCTCTCTCTTTCTCTCTCTCTCTCTCACTCTCTCTCTCTCTCTCTCTCACACATCTCATTAAAATAAATCTTTAAAACTTTTTCTCAAAAGAAAACAAAAAGAGTAATAACTGATATAAGTTTCTTTTTCTCTAAGGGAGAACGAAAGAATTGGAAACATTTTATAGCTTCAAGGGATCAGAGATAATCTGGGGGTTCACAGTTGCTCCCCAAATATTGGGTTGGATCGTATCCCCCCTATCCATATCTTTCCCAAACCTCAGAATGGAACTTTATATGAAAACAGGGTCCTTGCTGATATAATTAGTGAAGATGAGGTCACACTGGAGTAGGGTGGGCCCCAATCCCATATGATTAATGTCCTTATAAGAAGATGTGAAGAGACACAAAACAGATGTAGAGGGAATGCTATGTGATGAGAGCGACTAAAGTGATGCTTCTACAAGTCAAGGAAAGCCAAGGACTGCCAGTAACACCAGAAGCTAAGAAAAGAATGGGGGAGCTGGGACGGCTCAGCAGGTGGAGCGCTCGTCTAACAGCCCCAAGGTATGAGGATCAAATCCCAGCCCTGGCCCGTGCGGACCCATGTGCTGAACTGGGGTGTGTCTCCAGTTCGATTCTCACCGGGACAAGACCCAGGCCTGGTTCCTGCCCTCCACAGCTCTGCCCCTACTTGTGGACTGAAACCATGCTGAAAACTGGTAACATGCAACTATGGAGACAGCTCTGGACCCTCCCCCTTCTCTCTGTCTCTCTCTGTCTCTGTCAAAAACAATAAAAATAAATCTTTAATAAAGAAAGAAAGAAAGAAAGAAAAGAATGGCACAGAGGAGCTTTCAGAGAGAGCACACCAAGGCATGTGATAATAAAATTGCTGAAAAGCAGTAATAAAGCGAAAACCTTAAAAATCAGTCAGAAAAAAAAGAAGACACATTATGTACAGAGGAACAAAGATTAAAATGATAGCACACTTCTCATCAGGCCACTCAGAGTAGAAGTCAATAGAATAATATATTTAAAGTGCAGAATGACAATTTTGCTGTTGACCTGGAATTATAATTTGAAAGAATTAGAAATTGAAAGTGAAAATCTTTCAAAAATGAAGATAGAGACTTTTTCAAATAAAAGCTGAGAGAATTTGCAATCAATAAGTCTGTGTTACAGGAAAAGTGTTTTTAAAAAGCTCTTCAAGCAGAATAAAAATGATTCTAAATGGAAATTTAGATACACACAAAGGAATAAATAACACAAGAATGGTAAATAAATGGTAGCTAAATAGAAAAGACTGATCTCATTTTTCAGTTTTTTTAAAACACAATTGACTGCTCAAAACAAACAAAAAAACAACAACACAGCATTAAGGGATCTCTAACATATGAAGAAGTAAACTGTATGGAAACAATAGTACAAAGGACAGAAGAGAGAAACTGAAGTATATTTTGTAAAATTCTTACACTATATGTCAAGTGGTAAAACCCTATTTATAGTAGACTGTGATAAATTCTATATGTATATTGTAAAACCTAGAGCAAGAACTTAAAAAATAAAATATAAAGCTATATACCCATTATGGAGATAAAAATCATAAAAAATACACAATGTAAAAGAAGGCAAAGGAAAAAGGGACAATGAAACAGATGGGACAACAAGAGCACAAATAGAAATATGGTGGCTTTAAACTCAACAATGTCAATAATCATATTAAATGTAAATGACCTACACACATCAATTAAAAGGCAGAGATTGCCAGATCATTAAAAAAAAAAAAAAAGCTAGATCTAAATATATGCTTTCAATAAAAAAATCCACTTTACATATAAAGACACAGACATGTTACAAGTAAAAGGTTGGGAAATCTATACCATTTAATGCTTATTTAGAAAAAGAAGAAAGGTCCACATACCAAAGTGATGAGGGTACTTACATATAATTTGGGGCACTCAGAATAATTTTATTTTGTGGATTACCTGGCAAAGTCTCAATACCATCAGGAGCCTGGCTTCTCTCCCCCACCCGATCTCCCCAAAAGAAACTCAAGTTCTTCGTGAACTTGGGCACATCTGAAACAAAGATAGCCCTGCTACGGTACCTCTGTGAGGAAGGCAGGCTGCCGAAGCAGAGCACATAGAGACCTCAAACTCTCACGTGCCTATACGTCCCCCAGGGACCAGGTGAAAATGAGATTCCGAATCAGAGGACACAGGGGTGGGACCCTCCTATGGGCAAACTACACTTCCAGGAGCACGGATTGAGAACCCTCTCCCCCAAACAATACATGAGCCTCATTTTCACCAAAGTCCATTTCTCCCACCAAATCTGACTCTTTACTTCCTCTTGTGACCCCTGCCCTCTCTGGAGAAAATGCTGGAGAAAGGTCAATGGGGGACTGAGGCAAAGTTACTTAACAGGGAAGAGACAACTCACCTGATCAACTCAGCAGCAGGTGCTTGACTGAGGTCAGGCCTGGCTTTCATACCCGTCACTTAAAATGTTCTGAGACACTTTTATTTATTTATTACTGCCTAAAATTACTTCGGATTCAGACTGGTATTTTATTTTTTTTTAACAACAGCAGTGCTCTGACCATGAATAATGTGAAATCTTAAACACGAGGCTGGTTCTGTCCTTAATGGTACCTGCTTGTGCCGTGTGGTAGACGACACCCCCTGGCTGACCCCACTGCTCGATCCCCTGAGCAAGGGTAGGTGTTTATTAAGCCTGGCCCGTCAGGCTCCAGCACTACTGGGGAGACAAACCACTATAGAGGAAAAGACAGAGGGGAAAAGGGGAAAACCAAGTGTGAAAGGCTTCATGTAGCTGTTCTGAGCACCCACTTGACTTACAGATTCTATTCAGAGCTATAAAAGGACTGCACTGTGGGGGCCAAGGTTTTGGTCACCTGTATCTTCCTCATCCAAATGGCCAGCTTCCAGCCAAGAAAGCTCAGTGACAGAACTACAAGCACTTTCTTGAAGTTATTGTTTCCTGGCATGAAAAGCTATATAACATTAAACTGTCACCCTTAAAAAAAAAAAAAAGAGGGAAAACTCTCTTGGATTTCGTACTAATAGAATTTGCATTTAGAACAGCGTATAGCTCCAGTTCCGAATTCATGTCTATGAGGACTTAAAGGCAGCTTTCAGATTCATGGAAGGACTTTAGGTCGACTTTTCCTAATTCATTCATCAAGCAGGAAAGGTAGAGGGTATAGACCCCTATATATGTGGCAGAACCAACCTGGAACTAAATGTTTGAGGGATTTGTGTTCAGGACCTCGATTACAGATCTCTAGACCAGAAGCCTGAAAACTATAACCCATGAGCCAGCCCCCTCGTTTTGCAATCACGTCTAATTTAAATACAGTGACTCCCATTGGCTGAAGTTGTGCTTCTGCACACCTGTAGTGGAGTTGAGTCCCTGTGACAAAGACAGCACCTGCAAAGCCAAAAGGACTTACCATCTGCCCCTTTCAGAAAAGGTTTTCCAATGCATGCTCTAGAAGAACAGGCAAGGACCGAGACGTTTTAAGGAGGTGGAAAATGATTTCACTGCGCAGAAAGGTATCAACTGTCACAGTAGAACATATAAACGAAGGGTCTTCGTGAAGTAGTGAGTTTCCCGTGACAGGAAGGGTTTAAGGAGCAGCATTTAGACGACCACCATCTTAGAACTGCGATACAGGGGAAGTATGGACCATTCAAAGGGTTGGTTTCGTAAACCCCTTCTGAGATTCCGCATCCTCTTCTGCTACGCATTGCACAGAGGTGCGCGTTAGATTTCTTGACAAATAGTCTCCCTTGACTCACCAAGAAAAATATCTTACCTTACAGCTCAGAAAACCTAAAGAAAACATGCACCTCGAAAAGGAGAGAGCCTGGGTATCAGACGGTGGCAAGTTTGTCTGTAATTGGCCCACAGAAGTGACTCTCCTGGACAGAAGCCATGTCTAATTCTGTGAGCGTTACAGCTCTTAACGTACTGTGATTGCTCCGCAGAGATTTGTAAATATAATTTAATGATGCCTGTAGAATCCAGATTGCCAGATCTTTCTGCAGTCTTACTCTTAGGCAGAAAGGGTATGTGTCAACTCAATTACGTACCCTGATATACCTGCTGCAATGCTGGGCTCCTTCAGAACAACAGTAAGTATTGTTTTCTAGAAACCAAGGTGGGTGGGCCAATGGAGAAATAGGGTAAGGCTTGCGAAGTCCAAGATTCAGCACTGATTTTCATTTCTCAGCCAGATTGCTTTTATAAGACAGCAAATAGGAGGGTTGGTTTTTTGTTGTTGTTTTTTGAAGTTTCCAATTAAAGTGTTTGATGTGTCTACTCCATGTGAGTTAGGGAACCTCGGGAGATTGGACTGGGCTCTGTTCCTCTGTCCAGGGAGCACGTTTTGCAATGCTCAAGCCAGTTCTTTCTTTGACCAGTTTGGCAGTGGGACCGGCTGGGCTCGCAGGTAGTGCAGCGAATACTGTCGGTACAGCGTTCCTTTTTATGGTGTTGGCTTTCCCCTAACGTCAGCAGGAGACCATCCCACGTGGTCAAGACGGCCTTCGGGTGACATCAAAGGCCCTGAGCTTAATGTGACTGAGTACAGACGAATCCAATGACATGCTAAGCTTGGGGTCACAGCCGAGGACAAGGAGGTTAAGAATTGTAACTCTGGCTCCCACAAAGAGTGACTTCAGCGACATCCTGAGATGGACCGGTCCACCATCATGGCCAGTAGAGTCCAAGAGGACACTCAAGTGGGAGGGAATCGGAGCTCAGACAGCACAGAATTGGGGCCCAGTGTGTAGGTGAATAAGGAGGGCACCTGCCGTTGAACCTCGAAGCATTTGAAGCCATGGAAACCAGGCTTCAAAAGAAGTCAGTCGTGGCCAAGTTATTAAAAATTTTACCAGTGATTAAGTCTCTCTTTCAAACAGAGAATCGCTCACTTTCTTTTTAAAGAGCAGAGAATGTGTAACTCAAAGACGTTTTGGATTTTTTTTTTTTTTTTTAATTTCAAATTCCAAAACCAGCTGGAAAAATCTCAAGATACACCTCGTGGAGGTCCCTGTATTCATGGAGTTCATTTAAGTCAGCATCAAACCGAAAGGTCGAACCCAAGCAAACCATCCAATGAAAATAGTAAGTTCTTGTAACAGTCACTGCAAAATCACTGCATTGTATAATTTCGGGGACTCCAAAGAAGAAAACATGTCAGAACTCGCCAGAAGAAAACATGTCAGAAACTCCAAAGAAGAAAACATCCAGAAAACTCAAAGAAGAAAACATCTCAGAAAACTCCAAAGAAGAAAACACCTCAGAAACTCCAAAGAAAACGTCTCAGAAACTGCAAAGGAGAAAACATCTGCTCAACTCTCATTTTTAGAGCTCCCTGCTCCCTCCTCCTACCCGGATCATCCCTAGTGGATAAACCCCAGATATTTCTAGCATAGAACCTGCTACAATCCAGTCTCTCCCTTGTAAGAACCTGCTGCTGGAAGATGTGATCCTTGTCACCTGGCCAAGCAGCTGGTACATAACAGGCACTCCAGTGTTTAAGTTGCGAGTAGCACTGACAGCATTCGGTGTCCACCTGTCAGCGTCCCTGTCCATCAACCATTCCTGCCCAGTATCACAACGTGTGCCTTTGCTTCTGCTGGTTCTGTCTCATAGAGTGCCCCACCTCTTGCCTCTTCGAATCCTAGCCACCTGCCAAGACAGTGCTCTTCAAAGTCAGGTTCATGAAACATCTGATGAAAAGCCATTGGGGATGCTTCTTCGAAGGTAGATCCTTGCGCCCCAGAGCAGACATCCTGAATCAAATCGGGGAAATTGGGATTGGAATTTTAACCAAGCTCCTCAAATGAGGCTGATGGCCATTATCCACAGACCACACACTGAGGAAGTTAAATGTCAAGTTAAACCTGCCTTCAGAGTTAACCGGACAGGCGATATCGCATTGTCCCACCCGCCCGGGGAGCTGTGTATGATGACACGTAACTGCTTGGCAGAAGATTCCAGGCCTAGGCACACGGTGACATAACGCAGGGATTGGGCCATTTCTTTAGCGTTCCACAGGTGTGGCCGCCGAGGTCGGTGTGAGACCTACTGACCCATGACAACAAGCACTGGTTTCCTGGACAATTTATTATTGATCTTGAGTAGTCATTTGTTTCTCCCTCGCCCCCTTCTCAAACCAGATCTAAGACAATTTAAAGAAGTACAACTTTACAGAATAAACGATAAGCAGATGTGAAATTAGGAATGAAAGGAAAACGGCAAGAAAACAACATGAGGTGCATATAGAAAAAGAAATGCCATACAGCAAACAGGAATAATTCTGAGTTCCCTAGTGACCAATGAAAAGGGAAATGTGATTATTTACAATATTCTCAATCCTCATAAAACAAAAGGCGCTGAGGGAAAAAATCCAGGAGGTCTCTGACACTGGAAACTCGAGCTAAGCACAGTTTCATGTTCTGACAAGCAGGTTAGTAACACGGGATCCCTCTGCCCATCCCTGCCCTTAGGCGATGGCACGGCTCAGGGGCGGTTGCCTTTTGCAGACGACACCACAGTAGACAATGAACATCTACCAGAAAGTTCTACGCACTGAGACTGGAGGACAGCAAACCAGTGGCATCAATGTGAGAGTTCCAAACGGCCGTACTAGCGACTTTTCCTATTTTACTAGGACACCCAATTTGGCTAAATGATGTGCGAATTTCCAAAACCTTTCCGACAGGTTTATCCTCTGCTGATTCCATCAATAGGACAGCGTCACCACATCGAAGCACACTTGCAATCCTAGGACCTAAGGCCACCCCGGATGCAAGAAAATCATAGGACTGGAAATTATGGGACTACGGAATTCCCAAACGCTAAGCCTATGGAATCAGAATGCTCCCAATGATTATCTGGACCTTGACATGGAGTCTTGAGTCACTCAGCCTGGTCATCTTAATAATGGCAAATGTCTCCACCCACTCAGAAGCTGGCTGTCGGCACTGAACTTATTCACAGGGTGTTTGTGGTTCCCACAACGAACATCGTCCCCAAACATCCTATTATTACTTTATCTTATGTGGCCATAGTGCTGTGGCTTTATCAATTTCTCTCCTCAGGTTCCACAGAGCATGTAATATAGGTGTGTTCCAAAGAACTTAGTACATATGTACTGCACGAAGTTTTCCAGTGTTTGGTTTTGTTATTGTTGTTTGATGGTTTCCTATCCTCAGCATACGATGAATAGTGAGTGTGGCAGGCAAAGAATGTGGAGAGTTTTTACAATGGCCCCTGCTGGCAAAGAAATGCAACAATAGCTTGTCACAGTGAGCTCTTAGGATGTACCAGGCATCCTGCTAAGTGTGTTACATGTACTATAATATCGCATCTCTCGCAACCACCTAAGAACTAATCACAGGTGACAGAACCACCGGGGGCACAGAGAGGACAACTGACCAAAAGCCACATAAGTAAGGGGTAAAGCCCCTCTTCAAACACAGGCAAGGACAGGTTTAGCTGCCCAGAATGCCACCATCCAGGTCACTCTAATTCAGAGGACTTCGAGGAATCCCAAGGGAACAAGAGTAGTGTCAAAGCCCTGAATAAATAACACTGTATTCATATTTTCTTGCTGCCTTAACACAGTACTAGTAATTTAATGCCCTAAAACAACACAAGTTCATTATCTCAGGGTTCTGTAGGTCAGAAGTCCAACAGGGTCTCACTGGGCTCCAGTCAAGGTGTTGGGAGACCTGCTTTCCTTTCTGGACGCTTCTGGGGAAGACTCTGCCCATTGGAATTGGTGGCAGAATAACTCCTTGTGGTGGTAGAACTGTGTCCCCGTATCCTCGCTGGCTGTTGGCTAAGGGCTGTTCCCAGTTTCTAGAGGCCAATGTCATCATTGGCTGGAGGCTTGCTCCTTCCTCCACCTTCAAAGGCAGTACGGCAAGTCCCTGCCACCCTTTGAATCTCTCCGCCTCTTTTCCCATCGCATCTCTCGGGTGGGTCTGCCTTCCTCTTCCGTTTTTAAGGGCCCACGTGAATAACGTCCCAGGACAACCTCCGTGGTTTTGAAGGTCAGCTGCCTAGCAATCTGATTCTCTGCGGCCACATAGGTAACATACGCTCCAGGGAGGCAGCGGGCAAATACTGTGGGAACCAGACGCCTGCCTCCTGCCAATGCCAGCCTTGAACGTCTACACGTCTAAGCCATCTCTCCCTCATCCACATGGTTGGCCTGGTTTTGGGGGGCCACAGTAAGGACGCTCTTTGAACAGCACACTATAAACAAAACTTTCCCAGGAATGGGTCCTTAGGTGTGTGATTAATTGGGGAGGTAGAACGGGGAAGAGTGTGCAACTGCTTGAACTGGTGCTAGCCAATTCCAGCCCCAGGAGACGACACGTCTCTCTCCAATGACCTGTGACTGGTGTGGGCGGGCAACAGAGTGCAGAAAAGACCAGGTGGAGAAGGCAGCTGAATTTCACTCTGGTCCTTCCAGATGCGCCCAGTCACCTGTGAAGGTGGCTGAGAACTCTGCTGACAGGTCTCCTCAGGAGCCAATTAGTTTCGGAAGTGAAAATGGTCCCTGCACCTTGACCGCAACCCTAAGCTCCCAAATGGGTGCTTTTAACTCGTAAGGGCTGAGGGAGAGAGTTCCAGGAAGATCTGGGTACGTCTGTTTAAATGTCTAGCGAAACCACGACCTTTCAGATTTTAGTTACTGGAAGTAGCACTTTTCCACAAGTTAAAATCTCTTAGGTGCTATTTCTGAATCTGTCACCTAATTTCTCCTCTTTCTTAAATGCTCAAAGCTAAATGGAAGGGAAGAAAAAATGCAAAATACTTTTAAAATTTCAAAGAGACCCTCACATGATGCCCATACAGATTCAGTGGGGTTTTGCCTAGACAACTGCAAAACTATCCTCTCTGCTTTCCCATTACCAGCTTCTTCTCCTGGCCTCCCCTGCACTTCTACCAACAATGCCTTCCTAAAACACCCGCCAGTCGTTCCCTGGTCTTAATGAAAAGTTGTAAATAGTTCCTCGTGGCCTATAAAACAAAGTCCAAATCCCTTAGAATCGTTTCAGTATCCCTTACAGTCTTTTTTTTTTTTCAATTACAATTGACATGCAATATTATATTAGTAACAGGTGTATAATATGGGGATGAGACATTTATATAACATAAAATCATCATTCTGATACATCTGGTCCCCATTTGACACCATAGTTATTACAATATTATTGACGATATGCCCTATGCTATACTTCACACCCTTGTGACTATTTCATGACTATGAATTTGTACTTCTAAATCTTGTTCCCTTTTTCACCCACCCCTCCAGCCCTCCATCCATCACCCCAACAAATCTAGTACCCATGTGACCCCCAACATAGTTGTTACATTATTGACTAGATTCCCCACACTATACCCTACCACCTCATGCCTACTACTTTGTAACAACCAACTTGAACACCCCAATCTTTTCCCCTTATTTCACCCACTCCTCCTCTCAGTGGGCAACAATCCCTGTTTTCTGTATCTATGAATTTGTCCTGTTCTACTGTTGGTAGATATGTAGCTATTGCCATTTTATTATTCATAATTTTGGGGGTTTTTTTCCCCCCTATTTTAAGTCCCTCTAACATTCCTTATAATACTGATTTGATAGTGATGACCTCTTTAACTTTTTATTGTCTGAGAAACTCTTTATCTGTCCTTTAATTTTGAATAGTAACCTTGCTGGATACATTCATCTTGGTTGTAGATCCTTGGTTTTCATCACATTGAATATTTTTCTGCCAATCCCTTCTGGCCTGCCAAATTTCTGTTGAGAAATCAGCTGACAGTCTTATGGGAGCTCCCTTGTAAGTGCCTACTTGCCTTTCTCTTGGTGTGTTTAGCAGTTTCTCTTTGCCTGCAACCTTTGCCATTGTAAGTATAATGTGTCTTTTTTTTTATATATATATTTTTATTTATTTATTTATTTATTTTTGACAGGGAGAGAGAGAGATACAGAGACAGAGACAGAGAGAGAACTGAACTGGAGAAGCTCCCAGTTCAGCATATGGTTCTGCACGGGCCGGGGCCGGGATTCAATCCCTGGTCCCCAGCGCTGCAAAGTGAGCGCTTAACCCACTGAGCCATCCTGGCTTTCCCTATAATGAGTCTTGACGGGGGCCTGTTTGCGGTCATCTTGTTTGGGACTCTGTGCTTTCTGGGCATCTACGTCCATTTCCTTTGCCAAGTTCGGGAAATTTTCAGTCATTATTTCTTCAACTATGTTCTCCACCGCTTGCTGTCTCTCTGCTTCCTCCAGTACTCCTACAATGTGACTACTGTTATGCTTGAGGTTCTCCCAGAGGAATCTTAAACTCTCCTCATTTTTGTTGAATTCTTTTTTCTTTTTATTGTTCTGATTGGGTGTCTTCTGCTACTTGGTCTTCCATATCACTGGTTCATCTAGTTTGCTGATTCCTTCTATTCCGTTCTTCATTTTAGTCACTGTATACTTTATTTCTGCTCGTTTGTTTGTTTGTTTGTTTGTTTGTTTCATGGTGGGTTTCTATGTCCTATTTTGTGCTTATTATCTCTCTGTTGAAATTTTCACCAAGTTCCTTGAGCATCCTTATAACTATTGTTTTGAGCTCTGTCTCTGATAGACTGTTTGCCTCCATTTCAAGTAGTTCTTTTTCTTAGGTTTTCTGCTGTTCTTTGATTTGGGACATATTTCTTTGTTTCCTCACTTTGGCTACCTCTCTGTGTTTGTAGATATTACGCTCCTTAACCCAACACTCACCGCTCGTTTCTTCTAGGGCTCACCACTAATACCAGGAGGAAGGAGGAGGTCTGGAGGGACAGGTGCGGGAGGGCGACCAGGCTTCATGTCTGTTTTCTGCCTGGCACTGAGGGCAGCGCTTACATTTTTCTGTATTCAGTTTGCCCCGAAGTCTCTGCCATGTGTGTTGGGATTAGCCGTCTTATTTGCTGATCCTTCAGGCAGAACTGCTCATGGCCAAAGAAGTGCACTCACAGCCTTTTCTCGCCTTCTCTTTCCCAGACCAGAGTGAGATCAGGCTGTGGTTCCTCACTGCTCCTGTTGCTCCTTTTCCTCTCAGAACCAGAGTGAATTCGGGCTGTGAGGTCTCCCAGTCCCTGCCTCTGCACCTCCTTTTCTCTGTCCCATGGACCCAGTGAAGTCCAGACTGCTCACCCACCATCTCCTCCCTCCCTCCCCAAGCCTCAGAGTTCCAAGCAGGGACCCACCGCCCCCACCCTTCCCTCCTCCTCAGCTTGCCCCTCTTTGCCCACCGGTAGGTACTTCAATGCGATGAGTGGGTCTCTTAGCTGTGTTGATGTGTTGCGTGGGAGTTCTTCGTTGAATTATAGCTGTTCCATTTGTTGCAAGTTCCCGGGGAGCTTCCCAGGAGCATCTCTGATGCCACCATTTCAATTCAAAACCTCCCTTACAACCTTTTATCTTCACATGCTACATGTAATGCTTTGATAAACAGATCTTTTTTGCATGCCATAGAGGATATATAGACTTCCACTGTAAAGTCTTTCCATCTTTCTTTATGTTTGAAAATTTTCATAATAAACATTGGCAAAAATTAAAAGCTCAATCATCCCTTGGAATTTGCTTCCTGCAAAACGTGTGGAAGTAAATCACCATATTTGCAGGCACCAACATGGAAGGAGCCAAGAATTCACTGTGGAATTGTAAACGAAAGCACTTAGGTAAGAGTTGGGTAAAACGTGTTTGCTGCCCAGGAGGAAAGAGCATGGACCATGGTTGACCTCAGGGAGTCATGGAAATAAATCCCTCATTCCCGGGAAATGCGCTGGTGACATGTTTTGTTTTTGTAATGTTAACAGGGCTATCCCAGTTGTCTCTGTGGTTTCAGTGATGCAAGGTGGCACTTCAGAAGTTTCGGTTCTGAGCTCAGCTTCCTGTGAGCCAGGCCCCACACACTAGAAGGACCATGAGAGTATAATGCCCAGTGAGAGAGACAGAGAGAGACCAAAGGCATGAGAATGAGCAGGCACTCTACTGCCCTGAAAACAAAGGACGACCCATTTGCTTCAGAAAAGAGTGTCGGCCAACACTGAGAAGGGAGCAGAAGTGCTGTGGTTAGATGCCATCCTGCAGACACAAGACACACTGTGATCCTAACAAGATCCAGCCCAATGGAAACAAAATAATACTAAGGAAGGGACAGGTCTTACAATAGCCAAGATGCCTTACGCTTGTAAGTCCTGAATAAACGCAACATTACCCACTATGACTTGTTCCTAAATATGGCCAAAAATAAAAACAAAACAATAAATGACCCAAGTGTCTTCCAGTAATGGATGCATGGCTAAAGAAAACATGGTGTGTGTGTATACAAAAAAGACTCTCCAGCCTTAACACTGAAGGAATTCCTGCCATTTGCGACAACACAGATGGACTTGAAGAACATTATGTTATGTGAGATAAAGCATACACAGAAAGACAGATACTGTATGATGTCATTATATGTAACAACTAAAATAGTCAAATTCATAGAAGCCAAGAGCGAATGTTGGTTGAAAGGGCTTGGGGATGGGGGGGCAGTGGAGAAATGGGAAAATGTTGGTCCAAGGGTACAAGGTTTCACTTTTGCAAGATGAATGAGTTCTGGAGATCTAATGTACAACAATGTACACATAATGAACAATACAGTGATAACCTTGGAATCCGAACACCCCAAAACTCAAACAACTTGGAATCTGAACAAAGGAAATCAGGCAAATTTTGCCTCAGAATCCAAACGCTGCTTTGGAATCCGAACGCCAACAAGTTGTTCATGTGGAATGTGTTGGCTGTATGGCCCGTAGCTTTATCCAAACGCCCACTCGTCTTGGAACTCAAACATTTTGGAACTCGAACAGGGTTCTGGGATGGATTAAGCTCCAATTCCAAGGCATCACTGTATTGTATACCTTAAATTTGCTAACAGGGCAGATCTTTCAGTATCTGGACCACAGGAAGGGGAGGGAAGGCAAGGGGAGGGGAGGGGAGGGGAGGGGAGGGGAGGGAGAAAGGGAGGAAATGGTAACTATGAGAGCTGATGCATATGTTAACTAGCTTGAATGTGGCTATGTCACAATACATCAAATCACCGTGATGTAAGTCTTAAATAATCACTTCTCAGTCTTTTGGCTAAGATCAAGTGATGTATGCCTTAAATATATACAACTTCTATTTGTCAAATTACACCTGAGTAAACCTGAAAGAAATAACAATAAACTACTTATTGGGGGCTGGGGTCGTAAAGGGAGTATCTCCTGTATAACATACCTTCCTATATATCTACATATATCTAAAAGGTATAAAATAGAAAAGATGATAGCTTGGTGGGACTGACAAATGAGTCTCAAACTACTGTCACATGTCCCTTGGCTATAGAGTTGGAGTTCATCAAAGACAATATGAACGTCAACTAGATTTACTACCTCTGTGGCCTGGATCAACTCCACCTCTCTCCCTCTCCTCCATGATCACACTACTATACATCCTGGAAATAAAGTGTTTATGTCTTGCACACCCTGGTGGGGAGACAGAATTTACGTGGGATAAGGGCGGGGGCAGGGAGAACGCTCTTTTCTTCCACGACCTGACTGTCTCATTATACATAATTTAAGTGCTGAAGAGTGGTTTAATTTTAAACAACTTTTATAACAGTCCATAAAAAGAGAAACATCCCATCTTGTAAATTTAAACGCGTACTCTCAGCGGGCATTTTTTTCCAACCTGTTTGGACACACTTGTGCCTACTCGGGCCGTCTCTTTGGACGGACCGCTCAGAGTCCAATTCCGCCTGGTTCGTGTCACCAAGGGCCTGGAAATACAGCGAGGCAATAATGCAAGCCGGTCCCGTGCCACCAACCACAGGCTGACCCCTCCCTGGCCAGTCTGGACTGTTCCCGGGTAGGGAGGTCTCAACCCTGCCCACGCTTTGATCTGTTTTCGGTTTTTAAATGCTCCCTGTTGCCTAGTGGGGAGCTAAGTGACTTTGCTTCAATAGACATTATGTCACCCCCTCAGCCCTTATGTAAACAGAATGTCTAACACCTTCATGATGCAAGCCAAGCCAGCCGGCCTGGAGTAGAAGCTGACAAGATAAGTGTTCTGCGCCGGCACCTGCGGGAGGAGTCTTGCCTCCGTGCCTTGTCGCATGCAAGCGAGCTGGGCCGGGCCAGAACATTTCAATTTAGACTCAGGGGCACTTCTTTCTGACCGCTCATAACACCTATGAAAGTCATAATGACATGAGATGCAGGGAAAATAATATATCTTCTTCCTGAGGACTTCTTTCCCCCCTAAATCATCGAGAGCATCAGAGAACAGGAACCCTGGAAGGAGAAACGCAGCATCTCTTTTCACAACCACTGCCACGCCTGGAAGTTACCACACATTCCTCCTATCTGCACAGGGTCCCACAGTTTATAATCCTCTCGTTGAAATGTTTGATGTTATTACTGATGAGAGAAAGAAAGACCTCACACACCAATTTTATTTTATTTTACCTGATTTTAGAGAAACTGAGTATCAGCTAAGGAAGGCACCATGAGAGGGGTACTTGGAGGGGAGAAGAAGTGCCCAGATAAATAAATCCTTCTAGGATAAAGAATCGGAGATGCTGATATTGAAGGTGAGTGTCCCACATCCACGCAGCTGCTGGGTGGCTGAGCCTACACTGTAACTCAAGGATCCCAACTCTTTCCTCTAAGCTGCACAGAACTTGTCTGCTAACATACATCTGAGGTTAGCATGCCACTAGGGAAGGTCACAGGGCCCCCAGTGTTCTTCTGAAAAGTCATGGTATGTGGTAAGCAAATTTCAGAAAGGCTTCCTTGATAAGATGGCATTTGAGCTGAGGTTTAAAGATTTATTTTTATTGTTTTTGACAGAGAGAGAGAGAGAAGGGGAGGGCCCAGAGCCATCTCTCCATAGTTGACAGCATTAGTTTTCCATATAGTTTCACTCCACAGGTGGGCGCTGGGCTTCAAAGGGCAGGAACTGGGCCGGGAGCCTCCCACACAGGCCCCGGCAAGAACTGAACTGGGAGCGCTCCCCAGTTCAGCATATGGGTCCACACGGGCCGGGCCCAGGATTTGATCCTTGGGCTCCGGGGCTGCAAACTGAGCGCTTAACCCGCTGAGCCATCCCGGCTTCCCCTGAGCCGGGGTTTATTTTATTTGATTTTTAAGATTTATTTATTGTTTTTTTGACAGAGAGAGAGAGAGAGATACAGAGACAGAGACAGAGAGAAGGGGGAGGGCCCAGCACAGTCTCCATAGTTGTACATCATTGGTTTTTCCACATAGTTTCATTCCACAGGTGGGTGCGGGGCTGCACAGGGCAGGAACTGGGCCAGGGTCTTGCCCCAGTGAGAACTGAACTGGGGGCACTCCCCAATTCAGCATATGGGTCCGCATGGGCCGGACCCAGGATTTGATCCTTGTTCTCCGGGGCTGCAAAGTGAGTGCTTAACCTGCTGAGCCATCCCGGCTTCCCCTGAGCCGGGATTTAAAGAACAGACAGAACTGAGAACATGGAAGTGGGCAGTTGCACAATGTAAACGGGAGAAATCCCGAGCAAAGGCCAGGAGAAGGAAATCACGGAGCAGAGTTAGCTGGCTGACTGATGTGGACACGAAGAAGCATGCGGAAGCTGGAATGGAGAGGGAGTGGAAGTCTGACGGTTTTATGCGGTAGGCCATAAGGCTCCCACGAGGGTGAGAGAGGAGGGATAACAGATCGCGTCTGTGCTACAGAAAACACGAGCTGGTGTGAGGCAAGGACAGATTGGCATTGGAGGAGATTGGCGTAGTAGTCAACGCCAAGATCAAGAAGCCCTCGTCTAGGGAACGTGGGGAGAGAATGAAGAGTGAGAAGGATTTCAGAAGCAGAAGCACGGTCTGGTTTCACTAGATGCAGGGAGTGAGGGCAGTGATGGAGGTTGAACTAGAATTACTAGCACACGGGTTCTCAAACCTTAGTCGCCCTTCGCATCGCCAAGCGAGTTTGTTAAAAGGCAGATCCTCACACCAGATCCCCAGAGTCACGGCAGGTCCACAAAACTGCACGTGAATCAATCCGTCTGCGCAGATCCCACAAACTCCGCATGACTGGCCTGCAGCGAGGTCAGGACAGAAACAGAGACTAGCCAGGTAGTGTGACCGCAACTCTGACAATTTTATGTCAATGGAACCTAATAATTAGAAATTGAGGCTTAATTTCACGTGGTATTTTGGGGTATTTTCCATTTCATTTTTCTAGTAGCTCCTTTTTAGTGAATTTTACAAAAGCACGGGGCCACAGAAATTAAATGGTTTTTAAAAACCAAAGCGATTCAAGACAGTTTGAGAAGCACTGTATTCACTATATGAGGGGAGAGCCCCCCAAAGCAGAATGATCCCCTGGAGGGCAGACCCCTGGTAGAACAGGGTCCCCCACTAGGTGAGTGTTCCACGAACCCATCTGCATCCGTGGACCAGCTGGTGTTGTGAGAGGCTGTGTTTGGCTTCAGTGGGTTTTTTTTGGAGACGCTCACAATGCATTTGCCCATTTCATGATGGGTGATTTACACGAACAACGTGTGGACTGACAACACGCTGCACTGAGTGTTCAGCAGTTTTTAACCAAAATCTGCATGACCCCCGTGCCCCACCCTCCCTATTCACCTGATCTTGCCCCAAATGACATTTTTTGGTTCCCTGGATGAAAGCAGTCCTCAAAGGGAAACGTTCTGCCAATGCGGAAGAGCTGAAACAAAAAACGGCAGAAGCACTAAGAGGCACCAAAATTGATGAGTTCAAAAACTGTTTTGAGCTGTGGAAAAAGCATCTGAATACATGTATTGCATCCAACGGCGAGGACTTGGAAGATGACTGAAGTTTAAACATGTAAGACTAAATAGACAACATTTTATAAATAACTTCCGGTTTTGGGGGGCCCCCTCATCTGCTTCTGTCCAATACTTGGAACACATGGGTCAGTAAGAGAAGGCAAATACAAGGGGACGTGTACAGAACTGAGAGACCACCCGGGAGCTGGCGTGGGCCTTCTGAAGACACCAGCCACCAGGGTCCCCACCCCCATGCTTCACCTACCACCAGGCCACCGCACCTCCATGTGACTCACCTGCAGGCCTGCCACCTGTGTGTCACCATGCCCTACGGCCACACATTACCTCCTCACTCCTCAGGCTGCAAATGTACTCCCCCCGCACCCCCAAACCCGTGGCTACCTCAGCCCCACGCACAGGACTAGTACCCTGGGCCAACCCTTCCGAATCTTTTGCTGTTTTTTAGGAAATGTCCCAAAACGCAGCTGCAGTCTGTAGGACAGAAGAACTAAGAGCAAGCAAACAGCATTCCAGAAGGTAAGGAGACAAGCTCTTCGGAGGGCAGTGCCTCATGGGAAAATGGAGTATCCAAGGGCTAATGGCTTACAGGAAGGAGGGGGAGGACCCCAGACTGAGCCGTGAGCTGCCTGTGGGAGAAGCCAGGAGAGGAGAAAGGGGATGGGGAGCAAAGAGCAGCTAATCAACTTCCTAAACCAGTTCTGTCATGTCACTGGGTGTTATTCAGAATAGTCGTGCTATTCCAAAGAATCATTTTCTCCAAAAGTCTCCAGAGTCTCACCTATCTTCCTATCTACTAGCAGTGACTGGACACTGGACAGATAAGTGTCTCCGTTTTTGTCTGGCTGATAACATAGACTAAATGACATCAGCCATTCTTTAAGGCAAGTTTGTCCAGCCCATGGCCCGCGGGCCCCAGGCGGCCCAGGACGGCGTTGAATGCAGCCCAACACAAATTCGTAAACTTTCTTAAAACAGTATGAGATTTTTTTGCAATTTTTCTTTTCTTTTTTTTAGCTCATCAGCTATCGTGAGTGGTAGTGTATTTTATGTGTGGTCCAAGCCACTTCTTCTAATGTGGCCCAGGGAAGCCACAAGGTTGGACACCGCTGCTTTAAGGCAAAAGGCCATACAGATATGCAATACTTCTGTTTTCTTGCAAAAATAAAATAAAAAAGCAGTTTCTATGTAAGCTTACAGAACTTTTAGAGAAGGATACGCATAGGGGGGAACGTTGAGAATAAACTGGAGTCTACATACATTTCTTGGACTTGTGCCCTGCCTAAATTGCCAGAATTTAAAACAGAAACACAGGGAAGCATCTCTGTGATTTTTCCAGAAGGATCAAATCTTTTCAACTTGAGGGTTTAGAAACAAGATGCCAATAGGATCACTAACATCCCCCCAAAAGCCCTAGATGCTTGATCTCACAATTAGAAAAGACATCTGCCTATTTTATGGGAGTTGAGACCTAGGACAAAGGCCAGTGAGAACTGCAAAGAGCAGGCCTGACCCTAGAGTTCTCTGATCCAAGAAAAGCTTTCACAAACATCTTCAGCAAATTCCACCCTTAAGGATGTTCAAAGCGTCTAAGATAAAAGCATGACAAGCAAGGGCACCGATGAGCGAGGGGAATTTTCACTGCGCTTCCTGTGTTAGGATTGATTATTTCATTCCCTGGCTTAGGCAGCTGTTTAAAAGCACCGCTCTGGATACTGTGGTCACTAACTCGATTGTGGTGACGCTGTCACGGGGGACACCTGTAGATCAAAGTGTAGCATATTCTACACTTTCAGTAAGTAGCTCATTGTGTGTCAATTATACCAGGGCCGTCTGGGAAAAAAATCTGGCTATTGTCAATATGATGAGAATGGTTACAGGGCTGGATACTTTCCGGACAGCCCGCACACATCAAAAAAGATTTTTTTTTTTTAATTACTTAGAGATACACAACAGGGAACGCTCTTGGGATTGGTTTCTGAGCATCTTCCAGCCAGGGGTTTCTCCACTGTGTTCCAGGGAACAAAGAGGCCACAGAAATCAGGGTCCCACCAGGGAAACAGAAAGCCCTCCAAGCGTTCACCACAGAGGGGACTGAATGCAGGGAGCTGGCAGCGGGCAGAGCTAAGCAGCCACGCGGAAACCCATGGATCAGCAACAGCGGGACGGAGGGGAGAGTGTGGGGCCAGAAGACAGGACCAGGCGGCCGTTCCAGAAAGAGCTGGAGCCGCAGAAGAACAGCCGCAGCTAGAACTGCTGCCCCCAGGGGTCCTGCACCCTCCGCCATACAGAGAAGACGAGGGAAGGGTCCGGAGTGCATGTGGACCCAGAGAGACCCAGGCCTGACGCCAGGGTGTTTCAACAAAACCATTAGAGCAAATTAGCAGCCTTCTTGACCGGCAGGCTTGCCGGGGCTCTCATGTGCTAGCAGACTCGCCCAGCTCAAAGACAGGAATGTGATCGCAAGCGCTCCGTGGTCTTCCTGCACAGAACATGGCAGCAAAGTCATGCTCCGTGAAGCGCTACTCGGAAGATGCTGCTCTAGCCCAAGACCCCCACTTTGCAGACAATGAAAGAAGACCAGAGAGTTGACCAAGTGGCTTAGGCAGGATGCTATGAACAGGGAGAATACTGCGAGAGGCTAGATTCCGGCCCCCTGGGTGTTCACCCAGGGCTCTTCCCTGCACTCTGCCTGGAGTAGGCCTTAAGCACTTCCTAGCGCCCCCCGGAAGATCAGCTACTACTTAACCACTGGTGCGCACCGAGTAACTTCGGGGGCATAAACTCCCGGGCTGCTATGGAGAGGGGTACACTCTGCTCTGTTAGGTTCTGCTCTGATGTCACCCCCGTGATGGGAAAAGAACAGATTATAATTGAGGACATCAAGGCAGCAGGCTACCAAATTTGTTAATGGGAGGAGAAAAAGAGAAGGAGGGAGGGAAATGCAAGAGAGAAAGAGGGACAGTAACCTGCACTGAGGACCACCCCCACCCCTGTAGCGACGCTGGTGTCCACCTGTTATAATGATGACACAGGTGTGTGTTTAACAACGGGGTCAAACCACCTCCATTAGGTAGATGAAATAACCAAGGGGCCAGGTTTGTGGGAGGGGTTCCCTATGCCAGTGGTAAGGGATTCTGCCCTCAACATACCCCATGGCCTCCTGGGAGAAACAGAGCTCTCCAAAGAGCGTCAGGTGAGGACACCTATGTCCTTCTCACTATTACCCACAAGTCTTAGCACTACCCTTCAGTATCACTTTACTTTTGGCTCAAGAAACGTCTATCCTAACTGAGGTAGTTAGACCACAGCACAGACTAAGTCAGATGTTAGGGAACAAAGCTGAATGTCTCAAGCCTACTGACAGGGCCATGGTCCAAGCTCCTCCCTCTTTTTGAGAGGTTTGGGCTCTGAGGGTGGGGGTTGGGGATGATGAGGATCAGAGGTGGGTAATTTATTAATAACTGGAATTCAGTGAGAAAGTGGATAGTTGACATAAGGCGAACTGAGGAGAATTCGTCTCTCACCTTTACCATGTTTGTAAAAAAAAAAATGCTTACAAGTTCCCAAACTATCTCAAATGAATTGCCAACTGTTTGTGCAATAGCACTCTTTAGAGTTAGGTGGCTGGTTTCTATTATAGTGTTTTGTCATTCATTTACTATTAATCTGAGTAGCCCTTCCCCACAGAGAACAGTTCAAAGCCAAGCGCCTCCTCGATAGATCTCTTACAAAGGCCTCCAGGTTTATGACGTCTCTATTAATTTAGTTTTTAATCGACTTGAAACAGTCTCTCCTGAGGAAACGTTTGAAAGGCCCCTGATTAGGCCTCTAGGGCCAGTAAAAGATTTTTCTGTGAGTTTCTCAATCAAAAAGTCACACGGAGTTTTAGTATACGTTTCCATAAAGGAAGGAAAACTACTTAGCACCTCCCCTAACAGCCCCCCTCCCCCAATTTCAATAATTTACAGGCACAGAATTCCTATAATTCTTCTTCATTCTTCAGACTGCTTTCTTTCACTCCCCCAAATCCTGCCGAGAGCGGATCACACGGGGCAGGAGCCAGGAAGCAGCGTAATCGCTCATATCTCTGCCTGAGGAATTGTCTAGGTACTATGGTGACAGACACCTCACTCAAAGTATGTGGAAGAAAAAAGATTTTAAGATTAGAGAGAGTGAGAATGAGATTTCTAATGGACTTGGTGTCCACAGCAGCACAAAATAAGGCCCACACCGTCCATCCAAATCACTTATTTACACGCCAATGTAGTTAAAATCCCACAAACAACACATTATTCAACAAAGGTATTTCATGTCTTTTCTCCCAAAGTGTCTATTTTGAATTTTAGGATTTTTGATTGATTTTGTTTTCTGCCTCAATAGACAGCTTCTCCCCAGAGGATTTTTAGGGCACTGAACCTATTCTGTATACCACAATGGTGGATACATGTCATTATACATTTGTCCAAACTATAGAATGCCCCACACCAAGCGTGAACTGTAACAAAAACTACAGACTTGGGGTGATAATGTATTAAGGTAGGTTCTTCAATGAGAGCAAATGTCCCACTCAGGCGAGGGATGTTTCTAATAGAAAGGGAGACTCTTCACTTGGGGGCAGGCAGGCAGAATATGGGAAAATCTCTGTACCTTCCACTCAGTTTTGCTGTAGACCTAGAACTGCTCTAAAATAAGAAAATGTAATAAAAAATAAATAAACATACACAAAAAATAATTTAAAAATAAACTCACAGCTTCCCTGCTATTTATTCTGATATGTGGGCGTTCAAATAAAACCTGGGAAAAACAAAGTCAAATAAAACTGCCAGGGCTTCATATTGTGGTTCACAATGCTCTGTCTTTGGAACATTGAAATGTAATTCACAGATTTGAAAGGAAGAGGAAAAAAAACTAGTCTCAGAGGTTCAGCCAGGCCAATTAAAAAAAAAAAAAAAATCTCCCGGCCTACTCAGCACATAAAATAGCTCCCCCCAATGACATGGCTAAGTGGCCCTTTGCAGATACACAATCAGAAGGATTTCTTTTTTTTTGCCAGCTCATGCTTATGTACAGGAAACCAACAAGACTGTAAACACAGGAACAACAACCGACAAGCGCAGATGTTGAAGGCTGGAAGTCACATTCTGGACAAGGTGAAAAGGGTACGTGGCAGAAGAGTCAGAATAAGGATGGGGCAGACGGATAGCAGAGTTCAGTGTGAGGAGGGTTTTCTGGGGTTCTTTGCTGGGGCTCTTTTTCCTGCCTGCGTTGAAGCCAGCCCTCTCCTCCTTCCCCTTCCCCTACCCCACCGGCTCCCTGATAATGAGAATACAATCTGAACAGAAAATCAACATGGGGTGGGGGTGACACAGATGTTTCAGGCTTAGGACAATCCCCACCTATCTAACAGGATCAGTAATCAAGGGCGTGTGCCCATGAACCTCAAAGTCAGGAAGGCTCTCCCAGCTCAGAACCAGAACCTCATCCTGCAAAAATGCTTGCAGGAGAGGCTTCGACCCAGGCTTCTGGGACAGGGTTAGAGATAACAAGACCGCAAGGGACCCATCAAGGAATTCCCTGATGTAATAGAGATATCATCTCTATTATGGACCCGATCTCTTTAATAATAGACAGGGGAAGGGCAGGAAGAGACTCGGGGCGTGCAGAGATCAGAGAAATAATGCGGCTCACAGCAACGTGGTTTCCAACTCAGTTTCAGAGCAGAAAACAATCCTTTGGAGTCAACAGTCCTTCCACACACCCAGCAAGGGGCTATTTATAGACGTGCAGAGCGTTTTCTTTTGTACAAGTAGAGTTGTAGGAGAGAATGTTAGCCACTCAAAGAAAAACGCACACAATTCCAGATGCGGGCAAGTCTACCTCTTCCCAACACTGCGCCCTGGCCCGTTTTTGTAATTTCTCTTTAATTACCCACCGCCCTGTGAAGCATTCGCATCTCTCTGTGGGTCTGTTGGTTGTCCCTGGGCCTTAAGATGTAACAGCAGTGAAGAGGACATGATCCTGACTACATCTCACACGTTTAACTGCAGACATAAGAGGTAGATAATAGGTGAGAAACTTCAGCGCTCTAAACTCAACGATCTATGGATAATACTAATTTACCAGTAATCCCAACCGTCCTATGGATGGTAGTGAATGCCCAGTGAAACAAGGCTTGTCTGTTGCTGGGCATGTCCACCCCCACCCCCCACCCCCCAAAAAAACTGTAATAGAAAGGAGCTGTGACCCCCGCCCACTCCAGAATCTAACTTTATCCATAAGCATGCTGAAATACTATATATTTACAGTGGGGGGGGGGGGGGGGATGTAGAGAATAATTTTGAAACAATAATAACTGAACAAAAAAATCCAATCCACTTCAGTGAACTACGTCATTTCGGTCTCACACTTGTGGTAGAAGACGAGCAAGCAAAACGCTGAGGGTCTATACATTTCTGGCTTTCTCAAAACCTTTAGAGAGAGCTGTCCAAGCCTCGGCCCACGGGCCACATGAGCCCCGGGACAGCTTTGACTGCAGCCCAACACGAATTTGTAAACTTTCTTAAAACATTGAGCTTTTTTTGTGTGACTTTTTTGTTTCAGCTCATCAGATACCGTTAGTGAGAGTGCCTCGTATGGGTGGCCCAAGACCATTCTTTCAGCGTTGCCCAGGGAAGCCAACAGTTTGGACACCTCCGCTTTAGAGGCAGACACTGTTCGTTAGGAACTCTAATTTTCATTAAAACAGGAATGGTATTCCTGCTCTTTAACCTACTGTCACCACTTTCATCTATTTCAGGTGCGTCTGGGCCATTTTCTTTCTGGATCACAAGTGTCCAGAGGGCAAAGGTTATAGAGAGATGGGAGCCAGGGTGTTGAAGAAAAGGGGCGGGGCTCATGACAGGAGAAACACTTCTGATAAAGCAACTGCACTGTCACGATGAAAACCGAGAAGGGACAACTGGAAGAAGGAGCTCTTCTGCAGGAGCACTGAAGACAACCAGACACCCGCTGTCCCCCACACCAGCCCCGTGTTGCCCTGGTCCAGGTGAATCCGGGTCGCATTGAGCAATGGTCTCAAGGAGGGAGGGACAGAAGAATTCCTGTGTAATCGCTATTGACACACACGGGGACTCTGAACTGTTTCTATCTTAGGGATGGTCTAGATCGACTGCTACTCCTTTTACTCAGACACTTGGAAGCTTCTACACGGGAACACAATCATCTGATTAAAATGCAGCCTGCTTTCCTTCCCACTGCTAGAAGCAGCAAAGGTAACGACTGAAACTCAGATGAGACGATGGGGTGGGGAAGAGGGGAAGACTCAGAAGAGAAGAAATAAGAGGAAACTGTCATGGCTTCACATTAAGAAAAAATATGCACTACATGGAATAAATTCATGTTTAAAAACAGGATGGGAAGCAGAGAGTGGAGGAGTGGCTTGTAAAAACGTGACAGAAAGCGGGCTAATCATCCCAGAAATTCTACCCTCTTCATTTTCCTTTGCTAACTCAGCTCTTAAGCAACTGGAGGGGAGGCAAAGATGCCAAAGCTGGTATCTTTGAGTTTGCTACACTCTGTTTGATACCCAGTATTCATCCACCTACCCACTAGTCAAGGAAAACATGAATTTGAAATCCAATATTTAAAGTAGCTAAACTGTGAAGACACGATGAGGAAACATAACGACATGCTGAAAAAGGGTTGAATGGTGGGATTTTTTTTCCCACTTACCCAGTTTGTTAGATCACCGGGAATCTTTCCTCCATGCTAATCACAGCTAAGGTCTTCAGTAGAGAAACTAAGCATGATTCAGCATATTTACAAAGGATTTATACCCATTCTTAGGACAGCTAGAGGAAACACAATGGGAGGGCTAAACAATGGTATCTGCTTGGCCTTTGATCTGAGTCTCAGAACACTGTGTACAACATTTTTTGTTGAAATGCCACTGAATTTCACGTCTACTATTTTCCATCTCTTTAGGAGAAAACCTTCTGCTTCTTTGAACGGCACTCTCCAAACTCTTATTGCTGAGAGTGGCTTCCAGACATGGATTTATTTTCTGCTAACAAAAGTCTTCATAAGTACAGGCAGCCTAAATGAAAAATCGTACCCCTGATCCAGTGTTTATGAGAATGAGACAGGAGAGTGTATCTGGTTACAAACACAAGTTGGGAATAATTCCGTTTTTCTTCTAATTTATGATTCCCAAGAGTACTTTGGTCAGAAAATGGCCAGTATTTTTAGGACAAGTTTCTTATTTCTTGTACTAATATATACTGATTTCCTTTTCTAAGCATAATTTGAGGGGTTTTTTTATTTCATTTTATCCTAGCACCTGGAGATCAATACCTCATTAATTCAAAATAAAGAAATGAAGTCTGAAATGCAGAGATTCAAAGAAACTTTTGCACTGGTCTCAAATGCAATGCATATTACAAATTAATGTACATATGGGCAACTAATACAAAAAAGGTCTATTAATAAAGCATTATGAGATATACATCAACCACCATGACATCTCAATGTCCCAAACGTCTTCACTTACTTATTTACAGGGATAGCATTTCTAAATGATCACCAGATTAGCAAACTATACCGTTTAAATGAGGCATATGTCTAGATCATCGTTAATTCCATTTTTATTAAGCACCTGCTATGTGCACGGAATTATGGTAGAGACTTGGGTTACAATAGCAGATAAGCCTGGTTGCCTGTTGTGTTGATAATCCTACAGGGGTGACAAAGAAGTGAGTCAGCAAATTGAAAAATAAAAATAAAAGAAACGCACTTGCCGTGATAAGTGCAACCCAGGAAATAAACAGGGTGGGGTGATGGGAAAGAAGTGGGAGAGGGGAGGGGCCAGTGCTGAGTTCTGCCCAGGCCTTAGCGAGGGCTTCTCTCAGAAGGTGGGTTTGAAGCTACGACCTGAAGGGTGTTTCGGGATACTTCTCCAAGGTCACCCCATTGGCAGGCTTGCTTATGAGGCTGCCAAGACATTTTTCGCGTTAGAAAACATGTAGAAAACGGCATTTGTGGCCCTGATGGAATGCAGGTTCATGAGTACACCAGCTTCCCCGGGCACTCTGCACACTTAGGAGGTCACCCCCATCTCCCACCCCCAGCCAATTCACCCAGAGGGAGCTTAGAACAGTCAGCATAAACAACAGAGAGCTGGTCCAATGACCAGCATTTGGGATATGCGAGAGGAATTTATCTTGTTGATTCATACTTCCTGATAGCCGCTCCGGCCGACAAGGCTCAGGGTTTTTCAATGTATTTCGTGAGTAAATTATTCCCCGGGCCTCAAGGAAGCATGATGTTTACAACTATGTAACACTTTCCCTTATACTTTCACTTTATAACTTATCCCACTCAGTGAATATAAGAGTGCTTTAAAATACAGCACTACAGCATGCAGCTTTCTGTAGGTTCTTTAATACTGCGGTTCCCAACTTTTTTTGGCACCGGGGACTGGTTTCCTGGAAGACCATTTTTCCAGGGACAGGGGTTGCAGAGTGCATATGCACAGCTCACAAAAGGGTTCCTGCTCCTGTGAGAATCTAGTGCCCCCCCGGGATCTGACAGGAGGCGGAGCTCAGGCGGTCATGTGAGCGATGGGGGCGGCTGTCAATACAGATGAAGCTTTGTCAGCTCCTCACCACTCACCTCCTGCTGTGTGGTCCGGTTCCTCACAGGCCGGGACTGTTATCGCTTGGTGGCCTGTGGGCTTGGGACCCTGCTTTAATAGACAAGTCATATACTGCAGCCGCTAATGTGCCATTGATGTGGATTAGGAAGTCTGTGGAATTCTCCCGGCATCCTTACTTAGAGAATCCACATTGCTAAGGAATTACCGGTACTTTCTTCAAATGCATTGTCCTGCTCTGAGCCATTTCAGCCTCCCATTATGAAATCCCACCTTCCTCCTGCTAAATGGATTAAGATTAAATAGAACTGCCCGGCTGGCAGGTGGCATGCCTTTGTGGTTTGAATTCTACTTATCTGAGAAAGGCATACCTCCTCTCACAGGCCCATGGGGTGTCCGGGACTGGACCCACAGATGAGGAGCTGTAACCTGTAGTCAGAAAGCCCAGTGGTTTGATAGGAGCTGCTTGGAGCAGAGCTTCCTACACAGGAATCTCTTTCAGTTCCTTCTCAGCCTGCCCTGGGCCTGAAATGAACCTAGTATTGATGAATTCTCTTGACAACAGTTTTTCAGTGGTGTTTCTTCGGATCTTTAACAATCTTTATGAAAAGTGAGAACATCCCCAGGGAGATATTAATACTACGTTAAACCATCACGTTCGCGGGGTTAGTTGACAACCAGCTACAAGCAAGTGTGGCTCAGAAGCAGGGTGTACCTGTGCACCAGGAAAGGTCAGAAAAGCCAGGAGAATTGGGAGGTCAATAAGTGCAGCAAATGACACCATACTCTACAAACTTGCCTCAAGCCAACTCCTACCATGTCAAATGCCATCTAAGGTGGTTCTCTAACACAGGAACCACCTGGGGGTCTTGAAAACTCTGGATGGATCCTGGCTCCCACCCCACACTCAGGTTTGATGGATATGAATTCCACCAGGGCCTCTGGGCTGTGAGAAGCCCCCATGTGATTCTCACGTTTGGAAGTCCCACTAACCAGGAAGTGTTGCTCCTAATCACTTACTGGGGTGATTTCATTCATTTCCTTCAGCCACCAGAATGTCCCATGCCCACGCTACTTGACCTTGGCACTTACAAAAAGAAAGAAAGGGGGGAGAGGGATACCAGAGACCCCCTCAAAGATTCTGACTTAACTGCTCAAAGGAACAACACCGGCATCTCTTCGTTCTTTGTGTCCTCAGGTGATGCTAACAGACAGCCAAGGTGGAGAATCTTGGCCCAAGCCCCGAAACTGTTTTGTTTTGTTTTTTTCTCAGATGCTATAACATGATTCTCTAGCAAGCAGCCAGAAGAGCCATTCTTCTTCCACTTTGTCCCAGTTGGGACTACCCCCAAAAGGCAATAAAACCTGTCCCCAAGTGGGGGAGGGAGGTTGGAGAGGGGAAGGTAAGAGGCGGAATTTACGAAGCCCGAAGAAGCAGAGATGTCAGAATAAGGAATAGCGCTGGTCCTCTGCACCTTCCTGCCCAAACTTGATTGACTGGTAGGCGCATTTCTTTAAAATGCTTCCTGGAAGTAGCTGGGCCTTGGGTGGGGCTCCAATAAATGGTGAAAATTCTCCGGAGCCCCTGGCCCTGCAAGGAGCAAGACGGGCAGCCTCCCCGCCGTGCGAGCTTGGTGTCATGAATTGCACCATCTAGACACCCAGCACTCTGCTCCACACCTGCCCCCTCGGCGCCCCCTTGGCGCCCCCTTGGCGCCCCACCGCCCCACGCCTCCTTGTTTCCCCCTCCCCAAAGTCGGCGGACTTAAGAAGCATCCCCTAGACATCTTACATGGGAGTCCTTTCAGTACATAAAGTCCTTAAATGACGGGACACAGAGTCTTGGGCAATGTGCGTGCAACTCTGGCAAGTGTCTGCTAAGCCACTTGAGGGCCTGGGCAGAGCCACATGTCCCACGGGGTAAGGTGGTCCACGGGGACGCACGCCACGGGGCCACTGCACCCCAGTCTCCCCGCTGAGTCTGTTTATGAAGAAAGAGGGGTACGAGTCGAGGCATTGATGAGGGGGAGGGGAGCCACCCGGGAGGGACGCTGTGTGGCTGCGTCCACTGGGTTCACCACAGAACATTTGTGGCAGGAGCCCGATTTAGCCACCCTGGGATTGCCATTCTGTTGCCTGGCAACCGGTTTAGACCAGCTCAGCGCCCAGCCCCGGCCCCTAACCTGCACCCTTGCTGTGCCCAGACGGCTGGAGCAGCACTCATCTCCGAAGCTGAGCCTTTGGGGGTGAGCGAGGAGGGGACCGGATAGGGCCCTGCAGTTGGGTGGGGGCTGCAGCCCCCAGGCCAGGAGGGGCTCTGTCCTCACCCCCAGCTCTGTGGAGAGCACTTAACACCCTCACATCCAGATGCCCAGTCTCTCAGCCGCTGCCGGGTTCCCTAAAAGCCCCGGTGGGGAGCGTGGTGTTCCACGCGTTCATCGCGCAGAGCCACCAATTCGGAGGGGACAGGGTGTCGTGCAGCGCCCGCCTCCCTTCCCAGCTGGCTACACTCGGGCCAGGCTTTTCCCGCTTCTGGCCGGAGCACCAGACCCTCCTGGGGAGCGCGCGGGACGGAGCGCGGGGCCTCCAGGCGCCCCCCGCGGGCACAGCGCGCAGCCCGGCCCGCGGCACCATCTGGGACCCGCGCGTGCTGCCCACGCCGCGCAGCCCGCCGATCCACGCGCCCCGGACCCACGCGCCCAGGGCTCCTGCAGCCTCCCCGCCCCAAGCCAGGGAAACCCGGCGGGGAGCAATCACCAGCTGCTTACCCAGGTTCACAAAGCTCATGACCATGTCCGCGTCGTTGAGGAAGGCACTGTCCTGAGCGCTGGCCAGTGGGGACGCGCTGCCGCCCGGCCCGGGCGCCAGGAGGCCCTTGCGGTGGAGGGAGCTGGCAGCTCCGGGGGGCAGCTGCCGCAGCTGGGGCGCGGGGGCGGCTCCGCGGGAGCCGGGCTGCCCCCGCTCCTCGCCCGATGCCCGGTCCTCGTCGTCGTCCCTGGATAAGGCGTTGTACAAATCCAGCATGAAGAGGGGAGCGGACTTCAGCCGCCCGGGAGGAGGCTCCCCTCGAGGCCGCTGCTGCTGCTGCTGCTGCGGGAGCGCAGGGGGCTGCGGAGGCGGCTGGAGGCCGTGCAAGGGCCGGGGCCGGTGCGGGAGCCCCAGCACCGACAGGATCTCCTTCTGCATCTCTCGCTTCTCATGCGTCTTGAGCCGCCGGTAGAGGAACCCCGAGGAGGCGGAGGACGACGGCAGTGGCTCCGCGTGTCCCGGGCTCCCCCCTGCCCCCGGCTGCGCCCCCGCGCCGGCGGCGGCGGCAGCGACGGCGGGCATGGGCGGCCAGAGCGTCGGGGGCCCGCAGCAGCTGCACAGGAGCCCCCACCCCCAGAACAGCCACTGCGCCCTGCGCCCCAGCCCCGGCATCGCCGCCCGGCCGGGCTGGCCCCGTGGGCCCCGCGAGGCGTGGAGCAGCGGAGCGAGGCAGGAGCGCGGCCGCGGTGGCCCTTGGCGCGAACAGCCCCCGCCACCTCTCAGCGGGCTCGCTTCCCCTTCCTGGCCCTCAGTCCTTATCTCTCATGGTCCAGTGGGGCGCCCCCAATGGCCCCGGCTGCACGGGAGGACGGGGAGCCGATCGCCCGCAGGACCACCTGGCAAGGAGGACGGGGAGCCCGACACTCCTGCGGGGGTCGCTAGAGGCGCACGGTCCGGGCCAGGTGCGCCCCGGGTGGGGGCTGCGCTGCAGCCGGCGCCCTCGCCCCCGGGCAGGTCACGGAGCCGTGGCTCTCGGGGGCCTCCACCCGCGCACGTGCGCTGCTCGGCGGCTGAGCGGGACCCGCGGGGAGCCTGGGGCGCGAGCGCGCTCACCAGCTGTGGGGAATGCCAGGCAGCATCCGCGCACACGCCTCTCCCTGGCTGGCACCGCCCAGGGGCCCAGGCTGTGGCCACCAGGTTGCCTGGGATGCCAACCGTCGCCGCGAGGCTTCACGCCCTCCTCGCTCCCAACTCCGCGCCCCTGCGCCCTCGGGCTCGATCACTCCCCCTAAGATCTCGGCGCGCCGCTCCACTCCCCCAGCGGAGGCGACCAGGATCTTCCTTTCCGTTCGGCGCTCCCTCCGCTGCCCGGCAAACCCCGCTCTCCGGAGGGATGGGAAGCAAGGGGACGGGTGCACGGAGCCGGGTCTCCCGCCTCCCAGCGCCGCGTTGCCCGCAGCAGCAGCAGCCAACGTGGGCTTTCTGGTGCGCTTCTCGCTCAGGTACTGCGCTCCAGCGCCCGGGACGCCCTGCCCGGGTAACCGACAGGCGGGCAGCCAATGGGGAGGCCCGTCTCTCCGCTATTTAAATAGGCCCGCCCCCTCCTTTCCCCCTCCCTCCCCCGGGAGGCGTGGCCTGGGCGGCGCGTAGGTTTCAAGCGCACACGGAATTCTTGGAGGCACCCGAGGAGCCGCGCGAGGTGGCAACGGCGAAGAAGTCATCCCTGGCGAGAATGACCTAATCAGCCACCCCAGGTGACCCTTCCCCTTCCACGATCGCACGAAAGGCCCCAATGGATCCGTTCACCAAATAAAAGCCACGTCCCCTGTTCCATCAAGGCCACCTGGATTGAGGAAGAGCGGTTAAGGGGTCGCTTGCCCCCTTCCTTCCTGGCTTTCTCTTACTGGTGTAATAACGTAGCGGACACGCGGCTTTCAGCGGCAGCTGCTGCCAGCTGGAACCCGCCCTCCCAGAAGCTGCTCGCCCACCGGCCCCAGACGGGGCCACGCGTGAGCCAGACACGCCCTGCTGTCCTGACTTCCGTCTCCACGTGGGCTTTGGTTTGGCCTCGTTCCTTTAAGTTTGCACCCTAAAGAAAGATGGTGTCATCGGGTGACTTTCAGGGCTGCCCCCGTTTTGTTCATTAACATCACATCTTTCACGCATTGAAACGCAGCGGATGCAAGATGCATAAGACTTGAGGCAACGTGGTGACACTAATTCCAGTAAGGGGAGGGGCGTGGCCTGTTTCCACTCAGGACAGGAGGCCGGGCCCTGACACTCGGGCTGCTGTGAGCACGAGGCAGGACCCAGCGTGTCAGACGTAGGTTCTACGCGAGTGGCAGGATCGGTGCTCAATCAAAGCCCCCTGGACCAAGCAGCAGCACCTCCATCTGCCTTTCAGGATCAAATGTATTTGCCCTTACACGACCCAAGCATGCCCGGTAGCCTTACAGACCCTGGGCAAATTCACTGAAACCATTCGGGTCTTTCACTGGAAGAAAAACGTGTGGCTTAGAAAACACAGGCTGCGCTTTGCTAACCTGGCAGCTTTCATTCACACCGTCCAAGGCACTTGAGGGCCCGGATATGGGACTCGTGGGTGCCTCCACCCCACCATTCACTGGATGGGACTGGTTAGGAGCATCCTCTTTGGACAGTACTGAAAATCCCAGCAGCCACCAGCTCTGAGCAGAGAAGATCTGTAATCCCAGCAAATATATGTAGGCTTCTCAACAAGGTCCCCCTTTCTCAAACCGACCACACCTCCGTAAGACTTCTAGAAAGACACAAGCGGAGAGCAAGGCAGTTCCAACCTATAAGGCCAGTGGGGAAAACACTAGAAAACTGACGGGGAGGCCTAGGCGGTCAGAAATACCAAAGCAGGCAGGGATGCACCTGTTGTATGTGCACCTCTTATAAATGCATATTTAATCTAGTGCGCGCACGCATGCACCATATTTTCTTTTTCTTGGATGCTTGGTAAGAGGTAGATGGAACTGTATGACGGGTATAAAGTGGCGCTTAGTGATTAATTGCCAGCTATACCTCTGAGCAGCAATCCTGACTCTGCCACGGGCCCCTCATCGCCACCAAGGTGGCCTCTCAGTTCCTGATAATGCCAGGAATAAAAGGGGGGTACTTAGTACCTCCACACGATGAAAGCAAGAGCACACAACTCTCTCAAGAGCCAGAGGAAAACTAAAAAAGGAAAAAACATGTGAAGGGCGTTATGGCAATGACTGTCAGGACAGTGATATTCAAGCCAGGGCCACATGACCGTCAGATGACACTCAGAAAAGCCCTTGGTTCCATAAGGGGCAAAGGGATAAGGAGTTATGGCAGGAAAAAGGTAAATAACCTCAAAATGGGAATCACTGCTTTCCCCAGCCAACGGGACCTCCACGTGGGTTAGGGACCCCTAAGCCGCATCTCACACACTCCCTGTTTCTCTGACCCCTCCCCACCGCCCACCCCCACACTCCCCACAAGTCTTGGGACAGGGAGCTGGACCAAGGTCACATGTGGCCCAGGAGGGATGGCCAGACAGCAGAGGTCTGGAGTCCGCTGGAATGTGTGGAAGGACAGGAGAAAAACAAAACAAAAAAAATCAGAGGTCGCTTCGCCCCCTGCAGGACGCCAGAATATCACCGGCCCTGCCTCTGTGTGCTGAGCAGCTTCATCCAGTTCTCTGTACGCCTCTCCAAGAACATCTGGGTGGGAAGGGGAGGAATTCGGTCAAGAAGCCGGATGCGGGCGCCAATCCATGTCACACATCTGGGTGCTTGGCTGACGTGCCCTGCAGATGGCCTTCGGTTTTCTGGAAATAGGTTGCTTGTCCCACTCCTGGCCCCCGGAATGAAAGAGGGAGAAACGCTCACCATAAATACAGGTTTGTCCCAGGCCTTTGGTGACACAGGATAGAGGGAGAACCCAGTACCCAAGCGCTCCTGAGTGTGGAGTTATCTTTGCTCCTTTTCTATCATGAAGGTTTCTATGATATTTAGAACACACGCGACCAACTAATTCCTGTTTTTAAAAGATGCTGTTTATTCATGTGTGTGTCACATAGTCTATACTCCATAGTCTCCTTCCAATGGTATTACTACTGCAGTGGCCGTCTTTGATTTCATACTAAAACATACCTTGGCCCCTTTCAATGGACTTTTCTGCTTGTAGAATTAATTTAACACATAACTCTTATAACTTACGCTGATCTTGCATTGAAAAGCCTGCGGTCTGGTCACCTTTGAATCCTTAGGCAACTCCGCTTAAAATCAACTGCATTTGGGTCTTAAATATTAATGGGAGGGGTTGAGTCTGTCTTCCTATGACTTTCTGAATATAATCTGCTCCAAATTTTTAAATATCAATCTGGAGTCGGGTGGCAAGGACACATGTTAAGTACATGTAGAGTCCGAGAAATGAAAACCTGAGAGTTCAACACATACGGCTCTTGAAAGCGACACCTGCACAGGCAGAGAGCTTCAAAATCCACGTCTCATCCCAAAGCCGCGGGGTAACACTTACATTCGCTCACACTTTCCTTTCACGGCCAACGACTCAAAAATGCGGGGCATTCATACTTCAAAATATCCTGCGAGCCATCATATTTTCCTACTCATGAAGGACATCTGGTGGCAAAGTGAAAAACTAATCCATAAATCTGTTTCCAGAGATTTTTTTTCTTTTCCACACTGTAACCCAAGTGGCAACTCTGTGACTTGTGTGTGCTTCACACTCTTTGCACCCGCTCACATCCTTGTTGTCCCACGAGGTCAGCTGTCTACCTGATACTAAGCAATGGAGTCTTTAGAAACATCCGGATGATTCGTTTTGTTGTTGCTGTTGTTTGTTTTTTTAATTTTCATTGGATCCCTGACAGATGCAGACTCAATCGTAATTTTTTTTTACTGAGCAAAAAAAAAAAAAAAAGGGCTTCACAAATTTCCATGACTCGCTCTACGATCCCTGAAGAGTTTTATTCCAAGAAGTCTTTGGACCCTTCGCTGCCCTGAGTCCTGCCTAAAGCCTGACAGCCCATGTGGCCTCTGAGAGTCACCTCTGCTCTGTGGCCTCTCTGTGCCCCATGTCCTGGATGTGTCTTACGTATCCAGTAGGAGGTTCCGTGAAAATATGACATTAGCACGTGGCCGATCCCTGTAACCAGTGGGGGTGGGGAAAACCACACTGACTGGATGAAACCAGGTTGCAATAAAGGTCAAGGCCCTCTGTTAAAGCGCTAGATGAAGTCTGAGATGTTCACTGAAGGGAAGGCAGACCTCAGTACTAATTACCGTGCGTGTCCCTTCATCTGCCCCTTCAACAAGTGCTCATATTGAGGAGACCAAAAAGTCAGAGCTCCCTGCCCTCCTAGATTCTAGCAGGAAGAGACTGACAGTAAACCAAATGGCTCAGAAAATGTTTTGTGGGAGACAGAATATCCCCACCCCCACCCCGATTCCTGCCCCTGCCCCTCAGGATACCTGCACCCACGTTACATTACAGGCAAAGGGGTCTTGGCAGACGGCACTGTTGGCTCTTTTCAGGTGACCTTGAACTAGGAAGGTGCCCCTGGCCTGTCCGAATGGGCCAGACGTCACCACAAGGGTCCTTAAAAGCAGAAGCGGAAGGCAGGGGGGCTGGGGCAGCCCAGGAGGCACTCGGCCTGCCTTTGGTGGCTTTGAAGGAGAAGGGACCACTGCCAGGCCAGGCAGGTGGTCTCTAGCCACCGAGAGAGAGCAAACCTCCGGTGACAGCCAGAAAGAAAACAGTGACCTCAGCCTGGGTTCTGAATTCTGTCAACAACCCAAATGAGCCTGGAGGTGGATTCTGACCCAGAGACCCCAGATAAGAGGCTCTGCAGACAGCTGGCACCGTGATTTCAGCCTGGGCTCGGGGGGCGCTGGGGGGGCGCTCAGAGCAGAGGAAGCCGCCAAGCCTCCTGGCCTTGCAAGCCACACAACGGCGAGATCGCGTTCGTGTTGTGTGAGCCACTAAACGCGTGGTATTGTTTTGCGACAACAGGACACTAATTGCGAATGTAGTGCGGTAAGTGCCGTGGGGGGAAATCAAACGAGGAAGAGAGAGTAGGGAGTGTGTGCATGGTCTGGTAAGACCTCACAGAGGAGGCGACACCGGAGTGCAGACCTGACAAGCTACAGAGGACCGGTCACGAGGACACGTGGGGACAGAGCTTTCTAGGCAGTGGGAAGCGGTCGGTGCGAAGGCTGGAGGCAGGGCCATGCCCCGGGAGGAGTGAGGAGGTCACTGAGACCACAGCAGGGGAAGTGAGCAGGCTGCTCGCAGGAAACGAGGTCAGAATGCCAAAGACAGGGGGTGCTGGGAGGCCCAGGGGCCTCAGCCCTGGAGTCCGCGTAAGAACTTCAGCTTTTAAAAAGCATCACCTCGGGAATGCCAGGATCGCTCAGCGGCTGAGCACTTGCCTCACAATCACGAGGTCCTGGGATCGAATCCCGGCCCTGGATATGCTGAACTGGTAACCACCATGATGGCTCAGTGGTGAAGGTTCTCGCCTCCTGCAGGAGGCCCCCAGTTCGGTTCCCACCCCGCACGGTCCCACATCCACCTGTGTGGAATGAAACCGTGTCACAACTAATGATGCACAACTATGAAGACCGCTCTGACACCCCCCACACCACTATCACCTTCTCTCAAATAATTTAAAAAAAAAAAAGCATAATATGGCACAACAATGTGGATAAAATTCACAAATATGGAAAAGGTACCAACACAAAAGAACACACGCCGTAACTCCATCTGTATAAAATTCAAAGCCAGACTAATCTGGGAGTCGGATTAGTAGTTCCTTTGTAGAGAGGAGTAGGAGTCAGGAAGGAATGAAACCGAGGGGGTTCCCAAGAGTCAGGCTGTTTTATTCCCTGGGCGGTGTTTACACCGGCGTGGTTGAGGAGCGGTACACATGATTTATACACTCGTGCATGCGTGTTATGTTGCAATAAAGACTTCTGATTGTGAAACAAGTAAAGGACCGCCATCACCAACAACGAGCATAAGACGGGAGGATCACTGGATGGTTCTGAGCAGACGGACGTGAGCTGACTTGGATTTTCAAAGACTCCTTCAGGCACCTGTGTTGAGAACAGACCGTAGGGGCTGCCAGGGCAGAATCAGGAAGAACAGTGAAGAAGCTCATGCCAGTGTTCAGGCAGGACAGGATGGCTGATAGTTGAGCTCAGAGGGAAGCAGTGGACAGAGAAACGTGGTTAGATCCTGGACGCGTTTTGAAGGCAGACCCCAATGCCAAGTGCGTGTACTAATTGCACATAAAAGCTCGCCCTGCATAGGGCCAGCAAAGCATGGCTTCCCCACCGCACGAAGCAGGGGGTAGTAGTGGGTGGAGGAAACCAGTGTTCATGCCCCAGAGATTATGGGTTAACGCACTGGGAAGAGGGAGTCTGAGGGGCTCCAGCCAACCCAGAATCTCCACCAGCCCCCATCCTACAAGAGCCATTCAGCATCAACATGGTCCCTGCGACTCCAGCTTCCAGCCCAGTCCCCTGATAGGCTAACAAGTCCCTCCCCCACCGTGTAAAAGGTATCAGCCCCCTCTCTGAACATGAACGCTCCTCCAAGATACGAAGTGTGGCCATTAGGAATTAATTTTAAAGGGGTGCCTATAAAGGTGGTAGCCTGGATGGAAGAGTGACACAGAAACCACATTAGGCAAAAGCTGATGGGATTTAAATCAAGTACGAGGTTTTATGAACCATAATGCATCGATATTGGTTCATCCGTTGTGACAATTGTACCATAATAATGTAAGATGTTAAAATTGGAGGCACTGGGCATAGGATATATAGGAAATTCCTGTACTATCTTTGCAACATTTTTGTAGATTTCAAATTGTGCTCAAATAAAAGGTTTATGTTTTTTTTTAATTATTCCTATAGCTTTCATCTTAGAACGTAAAAAACAAAGCTTGGCTACCTCCTCTCCTGTGGAAAGTAATATTTTTATTCCGGTTAGATTTCTAATAGCTAATGGTTCTCTTTACTTTTTTAAAAAAAGGTTTATTTTATTGAAAGAAGGTGAGAGAGAGGGACAGGGGAGGGGGGAGGGCCCAGAGCAGTTTCCATAGTTGTGCATCATTAGTTGTGACACGGTTTCATTCCACACATAGCACAGTGCCTGGCACACACCAAGGTGCTGAACCAACACTTGTTGAATGATAGACTTTTATTGCTTAAGGCCTTGGACGGGAAGAAAGAACACAGGGGCCGTCCAGAAATAACGCAGCCATCGTCAGTAGAATGAGAGCAGTTATGTGGCTGGATACTTCCCAGACAGCCCTCGTGTATAGAGCACCTTCCTGAATCACATACTTCCTCTACCATGAAGAGACCCCAAAGCATAGGAAATTATGTGCATTTAGAATAGTTCAGCCAAATTGCAGCCAATGAGACCACATATTAAATTATTCACAAACGATAACCAGGAATGCCAGGGCTTTAATACAATATCGTGCTCTTCCCACATACATATTAGCATGGGATAACAGAAGCGAATTTTAGTGACTAAAGTGTACATAAATCTCATTCCTAAAAATGAGACTTTCATAAAGAAATAAAACTAAAATTTGCCAATACACCTCTGAGTAAAATGTTATTTAAGGATTAGCAAAACATTTATTTTCCTAGCATGTGAATAGGACACTTGTTCTCCTCATTTTCCTTCCCGTCTTTCACCAGGACTGAATCTTCCAGCATCTGGAACAGATTCTTTTGAATGTGCACATACACCTGTTTCAAATTCAGACTCCCCAGAAGCGGGGAAGAAAGCTCTTCCAGACGACGTCAGTGGAATGGGGGTCCTGTCAGACATGCTCTTTGCTAAAGAGAGAAAGGGGTCCGTCTCTGTCATTACACGTGAGCTGAAGGGCAATAAAGTTGCTCCTTGCATTCAATTAACAAAATGATGGCATCATCACTTACGAGTTTAGGAAAGTGTGGGTTTTGTGTGACACGTTCTACTGTAATTGCCTTTACTCTCTGTCATTTTCTCTTACCTTTTAGCAAAGGAACTCAGGATACATTCAAGACAGCTGTGTTCTGGTTTCATACGTTCTAGAGATCTGATGGACAACAGCGCCTGGAGTCAACAGTGCTAGATGATGCTCTTAGAAGTCTATGAAGGGAGGCTGGGATAGCGCAGCTGTTGAGCGGTTGCCTGGCAATGACAAGGTCTGGGGTTCAATTCCTGCAACCCCATGTGCTGAACTGCAGTACAACTGGTAGCCACTGAGATGTCTCAGAGGTGAAGGTTCTCACCTCCCACGTGGGAGGCCCCCGGTTCAGTTCCCACCCCGCACAGCCCCACATCCACCTGTGTGCAATGAAACCATGTCACAACTAATGATGTGCAACAATGGAGACTGCTCTAGGCCCTCCCCGTTCCCCTCGCTCTCTCCCTCTCACCTTCTTTCAAACAATATTTTTTTTTTTTAAGTATGAAAAAGGTAGAGCTTATGTTAAGTTCTTACCAAAACAAAGGGGGGTGTGGAGACATAAGCAAACTTTGGGAGGTGACAGGTGTGTCTGTTATCTCAACTGTGGTGATGGTTCCATGGGTGAATGCATATGTCCAAACACATTCAACTGTATACACTAAATATGTGCAGCTTTTTGCACATCAAGTGTCCTTCAATGAAGCTGATGTCTTTAGAAAGACCGCTATGTTCTCTTTCTTTTTTTCTACTGTATGTTTCACTCAGTGAAATCTCGGGGCCTCAAAGATAAGGTGACCAGATTTTAACATTGGTAAAGCGGGACACCATTGACCGGGGGGAAGGGGGCTCTTGATTAAAAACTGGGTCTATCTCCCGCTGTTCCCTAGCTTGTCGTGCATTCTTTCCAAAAATCAGGACTTTTTTAAAATGCCGTGGGATGCAGGACAAATTGTTAAAAATCGGGACTTGCCCGCCAAAAGCGGGACGTCTGGTCACCCTACTCAAAGAGGAACTTCCAGGGAAGCTCAGACGTGGCGATACTGCAGGTCCTGAGTGGGGGGCAGCTGGCGCAGTGATCAGGGGCCTGGGTTTTGTCCGTGAGCCCGGAAATGAGCTTCCTTCTGCTCACCTGTCAGCAAGAGAGGGTTGTTGTCAACCGCCCTCAGCCATCATTGGGCAAACATGTGTCAGGAACACTGGGTGGACAGCTGGATGTAGCAACACAGAAATCATCCGTGACTTTGACAAAGGTCAGTTCAGTGAAGTGATAGCAGCAGAAGCGTGATTCATTCATTTGGACTGAAGTGTGGAGAAACTATCAAAAGCAACTTGCTCGGAAGTCTATTGTAGGGGCAGCCGGGATGGCTCAGAGGGTTGAGCACTTGACTTGCAAGCACAGGGTCTGAGGTTCAAGTCCTGGCCCCGGCCCATGCAGACCCATATGCTGAACTGGGGTGTGCTTCCCATGTGAGAAGCCCCCTGCCCACCTGTGTGGAACAAAACCATGTGGAAAACTGATGACGTGCAACTATGGAGACTGCTCTGGGCCCTTCCCCTTCTCTCCATCTCTCTCTGTCTCTCTCTCTCTGTCAAAAAAATCAAATAAATGTTTTTTAAAAAGTCTTTTGAGCTTTAAAGAGGACAAGGAACCTAGGGACATTTTTATTTGTGATAAGGGAAGACAGGAAGAGGGCCAATTCATCAGCGATAATAAGAGGCTGGAGATGAAGAAGGTGTGAGACTCAGTTGCAAGAAGGTAAAAGACAACTTGTCACCTGCTTTCTTTTAGGCTAGTGGGAAGTCATCGGATGCAAGTGGAAGACATACAGGGCAGATTGTAGAGAGAAGGCCGGGGTGCGAGGAGAGGTGACTTGGTAGGAGGCCACTCCCATGACTCCAGGGGTCCTCACCATGCGCTTTGCGTGAACTTTTCTAATCACTTCTTGAGTGTGACTGTACCCCCAATGATTAGAAGATGGCGGAAGTGATGGGCTGTCTCTTCTGAGATTAGTTATGACAAGAACCTCGCTTTCCTCTTGGATTCCTCTCACTTATTCATCGTGAAGGAAGCCAGCTGCCTTGGTGTGAGCTGCCCCGTGGAGAAGCTCACATGCCAAGGAGCAGAGGGAGGCCTCTGGCCAACAGCCAACGTGGGAACAGAGGTTGTGAGTCCCTCAGGCCAGGGGATCAGAATCCTGCCAACAGCCCCATGAGCGAGCTTGGAAGAGGCCCTCCTTCACCTGAGCCTTCAGCTAAAACCACAGCTGGAACTGACAGTGTGACTACAAATTTACGCAAGACCTTCAGTCTGAGATGCTCAGGGAAGCGATCCCCAAATTCCTGACCCACAGAGCGTGTGTGCTGTTTACAGCAGCTAAATTTGGGGGTGATGTAACACAGCAATAGAAATGTAATCCGGAGAAGAAAGCAAGGAGCAGAAACCTTGAACCGTAAGCAGTCAGTTAACTAGAGAGCTGTGGTCAGGATTGATGGTGTTAAATGACCAGCTTGAGAAGTCTCACTTCAGTAGCGTTGAAATGTAACACATTTCCTCTATTTTTCTCTCATCGAGTACATTCAAGTGCAGTCTCTCAAGCCCCCAGTCCCTATTCCTTAACACAGTGGGGAAGAGCTCATAGCGGCCCACTCACTTCCAATGGAAAAGACCATATAGTTAAACAACACTCCAATGTCTTTATGAAATGTCTAAGATCTTTTTAAAGAGTTATTGTTTGAGAGAAGGTGAGAGAGAGAAGGGGGAGGGCCCAGAGCCATCTCCATAGTTGCACATCATTAGTTGTGACACAGTTTTAGTCCACACAGGTGGGTGTGGGGCTGTGTGGGGCAGGAACCAAACTGGGGGCCTCCCACATGGCAGGTGAGAACCTTCAATGCCATCCCGGTGGTGGCCAGTTGTGCCCCTGTTCAGTATGTGGGTTTGCACAGGCTGAGGCAGGGATTCGATTCCCTGGACCCCAAGGTTGCAAGGCAAGCGCTCAATCTGCTGAGCCATCCCAGCCAACCAAAAATGTCTATGATTTTGAAGAGCACCCATCGCTGTTTCTCGGTGCACAGCTTCAATCACCAGTGCTCTACACGTTATCACACCTGTCACAAAGGGGGTCCCACAGAACACTACCACTCTTTAGAACAGTCTTCAGAGTGACGCCAAAACGGAATAGGCGTGTGCTCTCTCGATTTCCTCTGGAATCCCTTTAAAGCACAACTATCAGAAAACTATGCAAGTGCATTATAAAGCTGTGTTTCTTCCTTCTTCATAATCTCCTTTAAAAAATGATGTGCCCCAGCAGAAAATGCTAGAAGTTGTTGGGTGGGATTGCTTCATGCATGGCTTCCATCTGCTTTCTGGTGGATCTGAACACTTCTTCATTTATTATTGTCTTGATTCGATGATCATTGATTTGTTGGGCATCTTGTTGAAAATTTCAGCTTCTTTGCTATCTTCTTTTTCCTGTCATGTCCAGCTCCCCCACAGATCCCTTCTCATACGTTCCTCTGCACCTAGAGCTGCATCAGAGTCCAAACAGCTCCAGTTTCATGAGCGTCAGGCCAGAGAGGGAGGAGATGCCATCCTTCCCTGCCTAGGTGTCACTCATCTGCATCACCGGCTGTGTTGTTGCTCCGCACGTACACTTGGCTTGGGGAAAACAGCCACCTGCCTCTATAGTGAGGATGTGACAAAGCCAAGCATCTCCCCACCAGGCCTGTGACTCCTGCCCCGTGGATTTCCCTCCTCTGCCCCCTCAGGAATGTGGGGGAAGGACAGAAGTCATGGCTCAGGGTTAGGGGGGCTTCTGCAGGCTGTTCAAGAGTCATTGATGGGGCAGCCCTGGCTCTAAACGTGGGCAAGTGCTGGGACTTACAGCTTCTCTGTCCTTTGGAGCCCCAGTTTCTGAGCCAGGAAAATAGTCAACGTCTCACTATTTTTAGATGGAAAACCATCACCGGCAGATATTCTAGGAAAAGGGAACAGCACATGCAAAGGCCGCGAGGCATAAGAGGCCAGGCCAGTGACAGAGAAGCCAATCCATGGGTGTGAATTCCAAGGGCTCTGAGACCAGAGTCAACCGGGGAGGCTGAAGACACAAGAAGAGACCCAACTGTGAAGAGACCTCCGTGATCTTCTATACGGTGTAGGAAATGCACAGCCATGGAAGAACTGTTTTGCAAGAGAGTGACAAGTCTCAACTTGCATATTAGAGACATGGTTCTGCTGGCAAGGCGGTGGGTAGATTAAAGACATGCATCTAGAATCAGGAGGAAAGGAAAGAAGGGGATTGCCATGTCTCAGGCAAGAGGGACACAGGGCTTGAACGAGAGCAATGGCAGCTGTGATCAGAGGTGAAAAGTGTTTAGGATAGAGACCCAACAGGTCTTTGTGATTAATTAGACACATAGGCAGAGAGAGAAGCACACATGTGCAAGGGCCCATCGGTGTCTGACTTGAGGAACCTGATCGATAGCAATAGTATTTGCAGAAACAGAGTTCAGCAGAAGATGATGCTCCCACTTTGGACGTGCTGAGCTTGCACCCACCCCATGTGGCCTCCACCTCCATCATAAGGGGGCACTTCTGGCCACCACGTCAAATCGAAGGAGCTGCTTTAGAAGCTCCTCAGAGGAATCAACTGGACCTCTACCTCGTTCTTAAAGTACGTTCATCTCGTGGCTTTTATAACCCACCCACCCCCTCACCTGGCTTTGCCCTGCCTGCCCTCCAATAGGTTCTCCTAGCAGTGGCCTTGATGATCTTAAATGCAAACTGCAACCCTGTTCCCATTTTCCAATGGCCTCCAAAAATCCTGCCGACCTCTTCAGCCTTGGAATCGTGCTCCTTCACTGCTCATGGCCCTCCTGCCTCCGGGCCTCCTGTTCCCAAGCCCTCGGGGCCTGGGCGCATTTTATTCCCTGAGCTGGAGTACTCTCCTCTCCCAACCCCAGCTCTTTGCTCAGCTCAGCCCGACCTGAATGCTTAAATGTCACCTCCTCACACAGGCCTTCCCAGTCCATTTAGTCTCACTCAAGATCACGCCCTAGCTGTCCTGTGTAACAGTCATCGTAGTTCTTTTTAACTATATATCTATTTGTGCCCGAAGGTTTCGTGTGCGTCTTGTTGACACAACTCTATCACTACCAAGAGAACAAGGCCCATGTGTATCTTCCTCCCAGAACCCAGCACCATGGTGGCTTCCAGCAGGTCCCCAACAAGTACCTGTGGACTAAAATGAATTATTATTTTGCAATAGTTTCATCCGATTTGAAAAGAATGATAATCTCAGTATATCAATCATATCATATTATTTGCCAAAAAGAAATTTTTTCTCATTTCTCTCTTTCTGTTCACCAGATGGGATGATGTCGTAGGAAGAACATAATCCAGCTCAGGGCATGGACACAGCCAGGCTCTGCCCTCTGAGTCACAGTCTTCTCATTGGAGGAATAGGAGTGACAATCGTTCCTAACCAATGTCAGTAGAATGGTTGTGAGGACTAAGAAAGGGGAACCATGGGAAAAGTGCTTTGTAAAGGATGTCCCACAATTCACGCAAGAAGTAATTTTGATAGACAACACAGGTTTATAATTAAAAATTGTAAATTTTCATTGCTCACCAATGAAAACGCATTGTTCTTTCATGTAGCGCTCCATTTTTAATAACCCTGAACTATCAGCTGTCACGCTGTCATTTTTTTCGTTGGCAACTCTTTACCGCACAAATGACACAATATTCAAATCTTGCGTAAATTTTGGGACACCCTTTAGTAAGGAAGTAAGTCTTCTCTAGAAAAAGCTTATTTCCTTATTGGTTTTCCTTACAAAAACATTGGCCGATTCATTGTTTAAATATTGCAAAACTATGTAGCTGTCACCTGGTTCTCATCCGCATCGATTTCTTCAATTCACCTAGAACTACACACCGCACATTCTGCTGAGGAGAAATCATGGAAAGTGTCTGTTTTTTTAAAGGAGCATTTTTTGATGCCTTGATAGGATTACTTTATTGAGACCAAAATGTTGAAATGTGAATTCACGTACAACTTAACTGAGTTGGTAAAAGCAAGAAACAGGGCCATGTGAAGTTGAGCAAACAAGGATCTTCAAAGAAAGAATGCCTTAGCTGTAGATAAACTTCAAAGATGCCTAGCTTTGTACACAGCACTGGAGGAAATCGGTAGAGCCTGAATTTCTGCACTAGTTTTGAAATCTCATAGGTCTTCAATTCTAAAAGGAGGCCCCATAAATATACAACAGCATGTCTTGGAGAACTTATACATCACACTGGTAAAAACCCTAAGTAAGGAAACTTTTTAGTTCAGCCACTACCAACCTCAAGATAGTTACATGTGAAGAAGTCCTCCTCATCCTATTACCCACAATCCCTGCATCTTTTCCTTTAAATGTCTCTTAGAATATTCTTGCATCAACCAAAGAAGGGACACTTGGAATTCATATGTCTAAAATATTCTGTCTCAAAAGGGTATGTATTTAAACATGACTTTTTAAAACTAATTTACCAGTTTAGAAAGATCCTTCAACACTATATTCAGTCAATTATGCTAAAAGTACTTTCATAAAGTTGACAAGGTAATTCAACAGTCCAGCATAATGGTTTATCTTTGCTTAAAATTTTTTTTCATTTCACAAGACCGTGGATATTTAAGCCCCACCAATATCTGCATGTAGCATCCTGACGTCTAAAACATCCTTTTGTAACTGTCAAATAGGTGCTAAAACCATCAAAAGTCTACGAACGCAGTTGCATAAATTTTGAAACCAAAGTCAACAGATATTCTGTGACAGTGTCAGAGTTGCAAATTTTACAAGCATTTATGAAAAGTAAAACCCTCACCCCAATTTCTGTTGTGTTTGTTTTTTTGTTGTTTTTTTTTTAACTCATGCTATTGGGATTCCTTCTGAGTGCTTGGCGCTTCTTGTTCTGTTTATAAGGTAAAATGCCATACCTATTTTTTTAAGTTTTTACTGACATATACAATCAGAAAAGTGCATGTATTGTAATGCACAGTCTGATGAGTTTTTACTAACTGAGCATGTGTTATAACCAGGGCCCAGATCAAGAAAAAGCACAATCAGTTCTCAGCCCTCCCTTCCACCAACTATTAAGAACTACCCATCCCAGGGATACTCACATGCTTGATTTCTAACAGTCTAAGTTGTTTTGCCTGCTTTTGACATCATAGAATTGAAATCATGCACTATGCTGATTTGTTTCTGGCTTGTTTTACTCAACACTGTGTTCAATACACCTGACTAAAGTGCCTATAATCGAATGCTAACCTCCACAGCACGGCAATTCTTACTCAATCATTCAACAAACATTTGTTGAGCTTCCAATGTGTGCCAGGAACAAATGAATCCTCGTTTCTATAGATAACATTTCAGTGTTCATTTGTTTATAGAAAGTCAGTAAGCAAAACATTAGTTTACTAACTTGTCTTTCAAAGTGAATTACTTTGCCAAACTGAATTTCAACGACTTAAAAAATAATCTAAAAATCATTATGCACAGAAGGGCACAGGCAACATGTTATTTTTCTTTAAAAAGTCACAACTTCCATTTATATTAATATTCTGTGTTTTCTGTCATGACATTTGCGGCCTAATTAATTTGTTTAAGATTGATGCATCCACATTCTTTGGAGCAGCTGGTTCTTTGGACAAGTTTGTTCCCTAGAGCAGGTGGTGTGGTTCAAGGACATGCTGAGTCTGGCTACAAATCTCAGTCTTGCCGCACATGATCTCTGTCACTTTAGATCCTTAGTCTCTCCATGCTACTTTCTCCATCTACCAATAAGATGGTATACCTGCATGATTTCCGCAGTCTCTCCTAGCTCACACACTCTTATGAATCCTTGTTAAATCTCCTAGTTCAAAAAAAAAATCAATTTGTCTCCGTTGAGTATAAGAACTATTTTCTAACTCACTTTAATTTGCCTAGTTTTCAAGGATATGTAGGGACTTGAACCAAACAAGAGAACCAGGCCGAAGAAAGTCGAAGCTGCATGGGTTTAAATTGAAGAGGAGCAGCTGCGCCCATCCCCTGAGCCGGTTCCGGACCAATCCAAGAGGAGCCGCTCTCTTTGCCAGGCATCTCCTGTTTTCCCCACTCAGTAAATGTTGGAAGATAGCACCTGAGGGGGGTGATACATGCACCTTACACAGGTGTATCAGAGCGATTGCCTTTCTTTTAGGCTGACACCCTTGCTGTGAGAAGGAGAGCTCCAAAATTGTGTTTACACATTTTCAACTTAGACTGAAGTGGCCAAAGGGAAAGCCGAGTCTGGCCTCAGTGGAAGCGATGGTCATGAGAAGCATTTTCTCCAGGGCAAGCCGAAGCAATGAGCCCAGCTACACAGCCAAAGCTGGGTCTATTTCCCCAAAGAGAAACGTCAACGGGATGGGTTGCCTTTTTCCTTGGTTCTGTGAAACATTTGACCTGTGATCTCATGCAGCAAATCATAACAAAAGCAATAACACCTTAACACTTTGGTCCTTAGAATTCTTGTGTCAACCACAATGCTTTAATAAAAACAATACTTAAGGGATGCTGACATAGCTCAGAGGTTGAGTGCTTGCCTTGCAATCGCAAGGTCCAGACACTGAATCCTGGCTACGGCCCGTGAAAACCCATATGCTGAACTGTGGCCAACGGGTAACCCCAAGATGGCAGCAAAGGTTCTTGAATCCCATGCAGGAGGCTCCTGGTTCAGTTCACACCTAATGCGGCCCCACATCCACCTGTGTGGAATGAAACCATGTCACAACCAATGATGTACAACTATGGAGATTGCTCTGGGCCCTCCCCCTTCTCTCTCTCTCTCTCTCTCTTTCTCTCTCTCACCTTCTCTCAAACAATAAAATTAAAATATTTTTTTAAAAGGGGCAAGTTTCAACATTTCTTTTGCATTCCCCTTTCCTGTGCATTCTCCAATGAGAGAACTCCAGTTTAAGTCATAACTAATAAAATCAAGCTGAACGTTGAAAGGCTGTTGATAAATATACTCATATATTATCTACTGAAGTTCATGCCTGTTGTCTACTTGCTGACCTCTAAGCTCATGGCTTCCTTTAATTCATGGAGATTGAGTGAAAAGCAAGGACAAAACCAGAACCAACTCACACGGGCTTTCTGTCATCTTCCAACGGGGAGCTCGAAATATTTCAATCACACCCCAATCCTATTTTTGGTTTATTTGAAGGAGAAATAGATCAACACAGACTTTTTTTTTTTTAAACCTCTAAAAAGTCAGTCACTACTTACGTAAAACAAACACCCCAGAAAGGAAAGCCTCATCATCGCTAGGCTGCAGTGGGATCTGGGGAAGCATGCTGACGCAATTGAGGATTTCAGCTGCCAAACAACAACTGAGCTCATCTGTGTGAGCTGCTAAATGGGAAAAGGTAAACGACAAGACATGTTGCGTAATGACACCATCAGAAAAAAAAAGGGGAAAAAAGTCTTTTCTGAGTTTGCTGTTCTTTCAACTCTTTGAATTCTGGCTTCAGTGGCTCTGTTGAGTCAGAGCTGTGATCCATGTTGGCATGAACCAAAAATAACACGGCTAGGTGCAAAGGTTACAGGGTTGGGGCCAGTTTTTTATGGCCACACAGCAGTACCTTTCTGTTGAGTGGAAATGTAACATTTAGCATGTCAGGGGAAGCTTCCTCAAGCAAGTTCTGATTCAGAGCTGCCTTGGGGGCTGCTCAGAGCGGGGTTTCTGCTCTACTAAAAGCTAATGAGTGAACGGATGGCTAAGGCAGAAAATATTCAGAGTGCAAAGGACACACTTATCTTCAGGGGACTTGCTCTGAACACCCTATGCCAGACAGGACCATGAATGGAGAAAACAAAGCATGTTACTGGAGCTACGTAAAACCAGTGCTACATCTGACTTTGATTAGAAAACATAAACCCTTTTCAGAATCTTCACTCCCCTCACTTCCTCCCCCCAAAACGGTGCTGCAGCCTGCTTCATTTTTTCCAATCATAGAGTGATATTTGGAAAGTTCCATTCACTTCCATTAAGAAAAATACAGAGAAGGAAAAAAATACATAATAGCCATCTATCATTTTGTATGTGAGCCTTAGTTATGGGACTAAAAAAAAAAAAAAAGAAAAGAAAAAACCAACTGTGTGTTATATGAAGAATTTAGGGGTCATAGTGATAAGCCCATTTTACTTTAAAGAAATGACTGGTATATGTAAGTTATGTTTTATTTTCTAATATCTCAGCAAGTTTGTTTTGCCCTGATCTTCCTTTTATTTGTTTTATGTCATTTATTCAACGCATATGTATTAAATACCTCTCATACCCTCAGCATCAGTCCTCATGAGAGGGAATCAAGTAAGAAAGACTGGCATGAATCAAGGAATCCCAAAATAATTTTGGTAAAACAATTGTGATGAGAACATCACATCTGATAGAGCGTAATATCAAGATAGTTCAACCTACTCAAGGAAGTCAGAGAGAGGCATCACTAAGGAGGCAATAATTGAGCAGAGATGGAAAGGCTGAGACAGGGATGCTGGGATCGTTCGACAAGTTAAGCGCTTGCCTTGCAACCACGAGGTCCGGGGATCGAATCCCAGCCCTGGCCCGTGCAAACCTATTTGCTGAACTGCAGCACGACTGGTAATTACCGGGATGGCGGTAAAGGTTCTTGCCTCTCGTGTGGGAGGCCCCCAGTTCAGTGTCTGCCCCGTGCAGCCCACACCCACCTGTGTGGGATGAAACCACGTCACCACTAACGATGTGCAACTATGGAGATGGCTCTGGGCCCTCCCCCTGCTCGCTCGCTCTCTCTCTCTCTCTCTCTCTCTCTCTCTCTCTCTCTCTCTCCTCTTAAAAAAATTAATCTTTGGGGAAAAAACAAATCAAAACATGTTCATGGAGCCCTGAGGTATTGTGGGTCCTCAGCGCTGAGCCCCCCACGACCACCCCCACACTGGCCAGGCAGGAAGTGACCCTCACGACTCGGTCACACAGAGACGCGCTGATGCTCTCCAGCACCAGAAGGCTCCTCCACGCTCCAGTCACTGCACGTGGCGTGACTACTGCTGTCTCACGTCCGCATCAGCTCGTGAGCTCTGTAAGCGCACACACATTCTGTGCAATTTCTCCCTTATCAGCAGCCGAGAGCCCGGCATTTCCTGGGGACCCGAGAAATGTTTGCTCGGTGAGGAAATGGAACGAGCTGGCGCTGGGCTTGGCTGAGGAGATAAGAAGGTTCTCCTGGTGGTGGCAGCGGGGATGAGAGGCCCCGCCGTGGGGACAGCACTTGCAGGGTTGCAGGAGAACACAGACTCCCGTGTGAGAGACCCCCTGGGTGGGAATTTAGGCTGGCACCTGCCACAGGCTCCCCAAGCCTCAGTTTCTCACCCTTCCCCGTGGAGGAGCCTGGAGCTCTGGTAGGAATGGAAGCAGATAGTATTATTCTGCGGGGAGCCCAGTGCAGACCCTCATTCATGGAAAGCGCCGGTCTGTGTTAGGCACTGTTGTCCTTCAGCCTGAATCCCTTTGTCTGCATGATGGAAATGACTAGATCTGTGCGACAGCATCACTGTGAAAGTCAAGCGAGACGATGAAGGCTGAAGTCAGCGTGAGGTGTGAGAAGACCTGAACCTGTACCCCAGCTCCAAAGCTAAGGTGCTGCCCTGGATGAGCCTCACTTTCTTCATCCACAAAATGGGTAGAAGGCCTACTTTGGGCTTTGGGCATGAAATGATGTCATGAATGTGAAAAGGGAGCCTTGTAAAGACCAAGATGCTGTTAATAAAGCTACTACTCAGCTCGTGTTATTGTTCACAAGGATCCCACCCAATAAATCCGGTTCAGGTTTCACTGCCGCAGTCATGGCCTCGTCCTCCCTTCCGTCTCTCACGTCGCCCATCTTTCCCTCCTGTGCTGTCAGACTCCTTGGGGTTCCAGCATTGCTTCCGTGAGAGTCGCCTGGCAGTTTGTTCGTGTTAACTCCTAACCTCCCGCTAACCTGAGCCCCTTTTCTTCTACACCCATTACTAGCCTGAGGTCCCTCAAAGCGACATCATTCCTGTGGGCAGTGTGACATCACCGGGGTGAAGCCCCCTCGACATGTCTCACTTCTCAGTGTGAGCAACCCGAGTCTGCATTCAGGGAGATCACGTAAAAGGCACCACTGGGGGAGGCCAGACGGCTCAGCAGGTTAAGTGCTCGTCTTGAAGCCCTGGGGTGTCAGGATCAAGTCCTGGCCCCGACCCGTGCAGACCCACATTCTGAACTGGGGTGCGCTTCCCATATGGGAGGCCCTCAGTTCGGTTCTCACCAGGGCCAGCTTCCCATGTGGGAGGGCCCCAGTTCAGCCCCAGCCCAAGGGACCTGCCTCCCAGGCAGGAGGCCCCCAGCAGGGTTCCCGCCCTGCACGGTCCCCACCCACCTGTGGAATGAAACCATGTCAAAAACTAATGACGTGCAACCGTGGACATTGCTCTGGCTCCCACCCACCCACCCTTGTCTCTCTCTGTCTCTCTGTCTCTTTGTCTCTCTCTGTCAAAAACAATAAAAATTTTAAAAAATAATAAATATATTTTTTAAAAGCATCCATGGCTCTATTTCCTTTCCTTTCCCTGCAATAGACACACACAGATTTCCTGCCCGGGTATAAGGCTATTGCTCGAGGTTTAGGAGGAAGTTTTAAAACAGCAAAACAGACAAAAGCTCCTTGACAGGTTTATCCTGAAAGGAAAGGTCAAAATGACCCCTCACTGTCATTGACAACATTAAACCCCCAAAGGGTTGACTTTGCTCTCAGACCTCAGACGTCCCCACCCTCACAGGTGACTCACCCCGCCACCCCACCCCCCCCAGGAAAGGGTGGGGCTGCCAAAAGTCAACACAGAGCAGGACACCTAAGTCTGAGCATCTTGGGAACGTGTTGTAGTATCTGGGGGACCCAGCTCCCCAGTAAGGATCATCAGCCTAGAGATCCGGGCTTAGAAAATGCTCACTGTAGGCCTGCTCTTATTCGTATTGCTCATTTTCCACGTTACACACTAGGAAAGGTTACCTGTGATTTAGCACTATACCTTCTTCTGGTCCTGATGGCTGCAAAGTGGGGTTGTCTGACATGTCTGAGATTATTTAGAAGCAAGAGTTCTCCTTTCTTCCCTGCGGGATCTGCTTCTTTCCTCCCCACCCCGCAATGCCTCGTCCTCCGCATGCTAGACCGGAGAATTCTGGAGGAGTAGAAGCAGACGAACCCGAAAAGCCATCTCCCTCACGCGGGCACTTCTGCACCGACTCTACCCCAGTACCCGGCGCGCTTGGGAAGGCAAACATCGTCCTTCTTCTAAAGGGGGGTAGGCCTTCCAGGGCGCCCCCTTTGCCTGGCTTCCCTAAGAACCTCTGGCCCCACCAGCACCCCCTCTCATCCCACACAAGCTGAACTTGTGACAAGCAGGTTCTCCCAGGAGTGAGGACTTGGGAATCAGAGACGAAGGTCAATGTCTGTTTATGAGACTATGAAAGTGGAGGAACATGAAGACGCAGGAGTGGAGAGAGAGTCACCTTCTGCCACCTGCACTAAAGTACCTGCAAGACCTGGAGATAAACAGAAAAGGCTGGTGATGAGCTAGGGAGGGGGGTGGGGTGGCGGAGGGGAAAGAAGGGAGAGGAAGTGGCCTCCTTGGTGTCTGACGGCTCTCTGGTTCTTGACTCCCCTTTGTGTTTCCCTGTCCCCGGGTTCCACGAGACCTGCCTGTATCCGTGTAGTTAGTCCTCACCCTTTAAGCTGTTTCAGCAGGTGGGTTTCTGATATTGGGACGATAGCAGATACTGGACTTGCCTCCTTACACGTATGTTAGCAACTACCTAGATGTTCATTCCGTTGCCCGTATTTCCTCAGGGCCAGATACACGCTGTTAGTGGAAGGTGACTTCAGAATGATATAGGTGACTCGGGCTTCAGTTCACTGACATGACCTGACACCCTGACCACAGCTGTGGGTCTAGAAAAAGACCCATCAGACAATGAGGCCAATGACATGTGATGAGGCAAGGTTTGACGAGGTCTTCTGGGAGCTTCCAGAATGAACCTCTTGGACCCTGATAAAGAAGTATGGAGACCAGGAAGGCATTGACAGCCATACTATAACCACAAAGAGATGACACCGTGGAAGGCTAACTAGAGAGATGGAAACAAATCCTTGTCTTAGAAGACATCACTGAACTGCCACATCTCAAACCACATCTCAAGTTCATCCGCTCTCTCTCTGTCTATCCACTTCCATGGTCCAGTAAGTCCTTTTAACTGAACATCTTAACTAACATTCCTGAGACGAGCTTCCACTGCAATGATCCCAACCTAGCTTAATGTATTCTGGGAGGAAAAAAATAAAAAGGAAAACAGGAAAAGAATGCTTGATTGGAAAATCAGAGGTTTCCAAGACACTAGCCCTTCTCTGCCACTAATCACCAGTGGAACTTAGGCAAGTCACGTACCTTCTTGAGCCAAGGAACTCATGTGCAGCGTGAACAAAATTACACTTCTAACATTCCATGATTTTCATTGCAGAGCCCTCGCGCCAACTCCTATGGAGTCCCATGGGAGTCGTTTCTAATTGCATATGTGAATTGTGCCCTGTTCTCAAACTCAGAAACTAACCATTTTATCTCTATTAAAACGCTCACAGGGAGAGGAGAAACCCAGGGTTGGAATTCTAAGGAGAGGTAGAGAAAGGAAAGGTGGGAAAACAATTGAAGAGGCTTGGGTTCACAAAGGCCAGTTCTTAAAGCATTTTTGAATCACAATAACCAAGGTACCCATAGTTTGATGGCCTTGATGGTCACACCCAGTGAGGGGACATCCTCCACTTGAGCTGTGTGGTTGTGTTTGACTCCAACAATGGGAAGAGCAGTGGACTGAGCCCATCAGGGGTGGTTGCAAAGGATCTGAAGGTGTAATATTTAATTTAGGCTTTGAATCCATTAGAGAAAGCATTGAAGTCTGAAAAGGTAGCATTTATTACTGCAGTGATTTTTTCAAGACTTTTTTTTTTTTTTAATTGTCAGAGTCTGTTTTGTTTTTCCCTTTTGTGGCTTGGTTACTGCTAAGAAAATAAAACCTGCCCCAACCCAGAAACTCAGAACTGATATTCCAGGTTCTCTCACTGGAAAGAATAACAAAAACAAAAACCAGCATAATTAACTGCTACAAGAAAGGCCCCATACATGACTGTGTGCGTACATACACACTCACACAGATCCAAAGAGGACCTTGGACCCAATCATACAGGAAGCGAGCTGGGACCAGACCAGCCATATGGATTTACTTTCCAAAATCCTTCAGTCTAGAGCACCCTGCAGCACCGTATGTTTCAAGAAGTTGCTTCTCTCCACGGCTTAAAATATAGCTGAGCAAAAGTCAAGTATGTTCTCAAAGGAACAAAGCAGGAAAAGTTCATAGATCCTCATTTGGTAAAGTACCAAGGATGTCTCAGATGGCAGGATCAGTGTGTCAGGCCAATGTTAAGACTGATGTCTACCCCTACCAGGGAAAATAATACTGGAGAAGAGTGCAGTTCTGGAGCTCATAAAGAAACAGTGGGGTACGGGTTTTCCAAATGCTTTGGTTAGTTTGGTTGGCCAACAATCTATTTCAACCCAAAAATTATTTTATATGATTTTTGACTCACAGACTACAAATTTGAGACCAAGAAAAATCATAGTGATTGCCAGTCTAAGCTCCTCAATATAGAATATATATTTCTTAGCTATATATAATAGAAAACCTGTTTTATAATATAACTAAGCCTATTTAAACTTCCTATTTAAAATAATAGTTATCCAATAACATGGACAAGGAGAGTGAATAAAATTTGAATTAAAATATTCTATTTCTTAATATTTCTCATTGAGCATATAGATATTAGCTTGAAATTGTGCTCTATTTATAAGGATATCATTAAAGAACAAATTTAGACACAAAAACATAGGAAACTAGATAAATTAAAGGCAGCAAAAAAATAAAAATGAATAAATAATACTAATAAGATAGAAGTAGCCCATGTATGTTAATAATCACACTTATATAAATAGACTAAACCATATACTTGTAAATAACCCAAATAAATTAAAACAAAATAATAAATTACTTATCAGCTAGTTCTGATGTTTAGGCAATCACATTTTTAGTCATTTAGTAAAAATTTGGATATAATTGACAGTGGAGGTACCAAAGCTTCAGTAAATGCTAAGTACTAGTTAATCTTGTTATTTTTATGAATAAATGGGGTTCAAACTTCCTTATATTTCCCTATTAAACAAATGCAGTGTAATAATTATTCTTTATTATACAAAAAAGGTCTAAATAAACTGATATTATTAAAAAAAGAACACTTACACTTGAGAAGGACCTTTAAGATGTTCAGAAGCATGTGTTCATGCATAAATGTCCAGTACGGTAGCTGCAAGCCATAGGTGGCATTTAAACTTAAGTTTAAGTTCATTACATTAAGTAAAATTAAAAACTCAGTTCCTCAATTGTGCAACCACATCTAAATGTTCAAAAGCCATTGGCACGTGGCTGGTGGTCCCTACCAGTATTCAGCAAGGTCAAGGATGAAGAACATTGCCAACACTGCAGAAAATTCTATTGAATGGCATGGGGCTAGACCCTCCTTGGCATCCACAAAAGATTTGGGGTGTCTAAAAACACAGACTTGAGGTGTCTTCAAAACAGATAAAGAGACACAGTTAAAATAAACATAGGAAAGAGAGACCAGAAATTAGAGAAAGACAAGCACTGTATTAGGAACTGGTGAGATACAACTGCGGCACTAAATCTCATTCTAGCCTTGTGGAGCCAAAGCTAAACAAATAAAGAAGCCATTCAACAAGTCACGTAGTTCTCGTCAGGCAGAAAGAAACCTGCACTGCTACGCGGCAACCCACACTGTCTCCCGACAGTAATACCTGGCGAGAAAATATCATGGGGAACCTTGTATCCGTGTCACCCATGGGTGGCTGAACCATTTTGGTGATCTACGCTCACCTGTCACAACTTACAGGTGGCTCATCATTCCATCACATCAAAAAAATAAAAAGCAAAAGTCATTGGCAAGCGGTGCTGGCATTCCCAAAGGTGTTTTGAGGAGAAGGAGGAAAAGGTCACGTCACACAGTACCTGGCAGAACCTCATCCACTTTGGGGTTAGCTATCTCTGTCCTCATCTATCCAGACCCTTCTTCAGTCCCCCTTGAGCTAACTGTTCATGTCCTCCCCTCCTCCCATCCCCACACTCCTCACCCACTAGCTAAAAATCCTCTCTAGATCCAAGCCATTCAGCCCGTCCAGAACGTATCCGGCCACGTAACAGTTTCCTGCATTGACAACGGCGGGATGCTTTCGGGATGGCCCTCATATACCTTACTCAGCAAAGCAATAGCTCGGGAGGGGCCCAACACCCACGACAGCAAGCCCTGCAGTCTAAGTGCAGATGTCTCGTTTATCTGCCACCTAAGAAATACCGAGTAAGCATTTTGAATAATGCCTTTCACTGCAATTCTGAAGACAAGCCACGTTCTTAAAAAAGTGGAGGTTGTGACATTAAATATAATTCATCTAAGCAATTCTCTGCAGAATTAAGCTAACCTGCTCCAGGCATTTTGCTTTCTGGTGGACTTTGTAGCACTCAAGGAAAAACAGAAAAACAAACAGACACATGTCCAGGGGATACCATGTTTCTTCTCGGGCACAGGGAAGCAGACAAGTTCTTATAGGAGAGCATTCTCTTTTCTAGCTCTACAGCTGGTGACATCTGGGATTTGGGGGAGGTACAAGGAGGGCCACCCAAAAAACAGAATAATCTTCTGAAGGGCAGGCCCCTTGCAGTAGAGGCTTCCCCCGTTGGGTGAGGTTCTAGGAACCCATCTGCATCCGTGCACCAGCTGGGGTTGTGAGAGGCTGCGTGCAGCTTCAGTGAATGTTCTTTGGAGACTCTCTCACCGCATTTGCCCATTTCATGACGGGTGATTGACAGGAACAACGTGCAGCCCGACAACGCACCTGCCCACACCGCGCTGAGTGCCCAGCAGTTTCTGACCCAAATCACATGACCCCCGTGCCCCACCCTCCCTATTCACCCCATCTCTCCCTGAGCAACTTCTTTTTCTGTTTCCCTGGATGAAAAAAGCCCTCAAAGGGAAATATTTTGCCAATGTGGACGAGGTGAAACCAAACGCAGCAGAAGCACTAAAAGCATCAAAATCAACGAGCTCAAAAAACTGTGTTGAGCTGTGGAAAAAGCATCTCAATAAGTGTAGTGCATCCAACGGAGAGGACTTTGAAGGTGTCTGAGGTTTAAACATGTAAGAATAAGTACACGATTTTTTTCATAAGTAAATCCCGTTTTGGGGAGAGGGTCCTCCCTCATAACTAAGTGACAGATCTGAGAGTCCCACGTATGTCTGTCTGAACAATTCCGTTACCCCATCCTGCCTCCCTCACTGACCACAAGCACAGGAGAGAATAAGAGAAACAAAAGTTCACCATGATCGCTTCCAAGTCTGGCTCCTTCTCTGCGTTCGGTCAAACAATATTGGTCACCATAACAAATTCCACTTGAGTGGAAGCCCTGCCCCCTGGTAGAACCGGGAAAGACCCAGGTCTCATCCTCTATAGTTCACTGCTCCGCTATATTTTTTAAGATTTCTTTTATTGTTTTTGACAGAGACAGAGAGAAGGGGAGGGCCCAGAGCCGTCTCCATAGTTGTACATCATCAGTTTTCAATATGGTTTCATTCCACACAGGTGGGCCACACGGGGGGAACTGGGCTGGGGGCCTCCCGCCTGGGAAGCTCACCCCAGTTCAGCATATGGGTCCACACAGGCCGGGGCCAGAATTCGATCCTGGGTCCCCGGAGCTGCAAAGCGAGAGCTTAACCCGCTGAGCCCTCCCAGGTTCCCATATTGCTCCATTTTATAGACAAGGTCACTGGGATCCAGAGAAGGTAGGTGATTTGTCAAAGGTCACCAGCAAGATAGGGGCAAGACCAGAACAGGAACCCAAGGTTGCCTGCAGCTCTCAGCCATTACATCACTGGCCCACGCTAAGTTTTTAATTTTATAATTGCTTGCTAAAATTTCAGGTGGTCACTCCCATAAATCTCCATTTTTTATTTTTTTTTAAATCAGAAGACTTGCTAACACAGAACAATGTCTGCCCCCTTTAAGGCAGCTATGAATCCTGTAGTTCCTCAGAGTTGCCAAACATTCTCGATTTATTCCACCTATGGGGTCCAGCCTGACCCCCACAAATCTGGGGTATGCAAGGCCTGCTTGAGACACCTGGGACATTTACCCACTCCTGTCAGGCACTAAGCTCTGGAATCCAGGCTGACGCATTTGTGTAGCCCCAGCGCAGTGTCTGGGGTATGACGGGCACTTCAGGCACGTTGACTGTAGAATGAGTGCTGAATGGGTGGCGGACTGACATCTGGTTATCGAGGGCAATGAGAAGCAGCAGCCTTGCTCAAGGTCACGGCTGTGCTCTGTACCCTGAGTCGCTAGCTTGCTGAGTGGCACAGATATCCATACAGAACACCTCGTAGGCTGCCCACCCCACTGGTCCCTGATGTCCACAGCTCCACTACCCACAGTCACATGGAGAACTGCGGAGTTCCTTGAAGCTTTAAATAGCAACACCTTCTCTCTCTGACCATAGTTCCCTTCTTGTTAGCTCTGTCGCCTCCTTGCTTCCACCATACCTACTCTTTAAGCGTGCAAGGACAGCTCTCCCTCACCCTCCTGTCCCCCAGCCCATCGGCGGGGCTCCCAAAGACATTTCCGTATTGGCCACCCCAGACTCACGCTCCATGTCACAGAATCTCAAACTATCTTTCCGATTCCAAACGATCACTGGGGTCTGAACAAGTCAGAGCACTTTGTATACACATCTTTAGGGTCCCAATTGCCTACTTTAGCAACTTTCAACAAGTCCACAACTTCGGGAAGTTTTTGGTTCTGCCTTTTTCTCTGTTTTGTTTTTGCATTTTCCTCCCTTTTGTGTGCTGTAATATTTTCTTTGTTGAGCACGAGGTTTGCACTGTGGTGCATGTGCATGTGTGTGTGTGTGTGTTTTAGTTGTCCACCAGCTAAAGCAAAATATTAACCTTACTGAAAACTTTGGGCCCATCATTTCTGGGGCAACTGTTTAGAAGAACGTAACTACCATAAACTGAGTCCTCCCTGCTGTGGAAGCATATTCAAACATGCTGGAAACTTAGAAAGTCAGCTTTAGAAGCTAAGATATCAACCACAAGGGGAAAGCCTATAATTCTATTCCGTAGTGACTATTATATTTCCCAATAAGTAAAATGTCACAAGCAGGAAGAAGTGAGAGCTGAAAAAAAAAATCCAGATTTCATTAAAATAGTGGTTGCAAACAAAGTCAAATTCACTTTGACAGTCACACTTGCATAAAAACTTCTGTTGTAACTTGTGTGTCAAGCTATCCGACCATTTAAAGCTCAAGTACGAATAATTTATCATTTCATCTGCAAAAAGGCACGATCCATTGTTTAATCTGTAAGTGAAAGCGTAATAGGAAAAAAAAAGAAACAAAATAAATTTCAGTAGAAACCGAGTCAAAACTCAAACACACACACACACAGAGTTTTTGCCAACGGTAGCCAAGAGCAAAACTCCTGAGGAAGAAAGCAGCAAAACGAGAGAAGAGGTCATTTGGTAGCTCAATAGCCTGACACAAAATTAGAAAGGAAGGAGGGGTCCGTTAGCAGATGCGCTTGAGAGGGAGGGGTGGACGCTGGAATGACACGGAAGATGGCAGCCTTCCATAAGCCCCTCAGTTTCCTGGCCCAGCCACGTGCAAATAAATATCCAGTGGGGGCAGAAAGCACACCCCCCAACCCCTTTATCCAGGGTCGTGGCCCTACATCTGGGCGTGAGACGTTCCTGGGGCCGCTACTCCAAGAAGGCAAAATGGTGGGAGTTGCTGAAACAAGCAAAAACAAACAAACAAACACACAAACTTACCAGGTTAAAAAGAAGAAAACAAGAGATTACAGTATGCCGTGTAACACGACCTTCCTGGTAGAATAACAACGCTCATTTCATTACGATGACCATGATGAACAGCTAAGGATATAGGAGGGCTGTCCGGAAAGTATCCAACCATGTAGACTTTCTTGTTATATCGACTGGGGCTGGATTTGTTTTTTCTGGACAGCCCTCCTATATTTCTGCCTCATTTGTTTTGCCATCTAGGCTATCCCAAAAATTAAAGAGCAGTTCAGTCAACAGTGAAGGCCCGAGACTCCTGCTTCTCCCACTTTCAACGTGGCCTTCTGATGGGCTATGTGTCTTTGTGAAAGGAAAAGGAATCACCTGCCCCAACTCCCGGTGGAGCCATTTCATCCAGACACGCACCGAGCCACTGCTGAGCAGCCAAGGAAAAGGCAACAGGAGATCAGCCAAGAGGGAAGCGAGACTCCCCCAGCACGGAGGCTTGGAGAGCTACTTCCCGGGAGGGCCTAACAACACTGGCAAGCGCCTTCAGGAGCACGAGTAGCAAACCCCGCTCATGCACCCCATGCCATTGGCAGCCAACGCCAGCGCAAGAGGAAGGAAGCTCCCCTATCGCCTTCTCTCCCCAAGGTCTTCCTGAGTGAACGCACACGTCCCTCCACCTCTCCTCACTGTCTTCTGATCCATCTGTCCCATGACATCCGCTCCCCACCTTCCTTAGAAATGTGTAGAGTCCGTTACGTGCGGCCTCTGGGTTCTGCATCCAAAGCGCTCAGCTGCCGGGTGCATCGGTGCACGCCTGGAATCCCGCTCACGAGGCCACGCTCTGTCCTGAACACGTGCTGTGTGTCCCTCCACTAAGCTGCCATCTCTGGAGACATGGGAAGTCACTCTTCCCTTTGAGCCTCCAACCTCCTCTTCCTCTTCCAGCGCACGGCTCCAAGAATATCACCGTCCCAATATGAAGGGCACCGGTCTTTCTTCAAGGGGGTTTGGAACTTTCTGTGACACACTTCACGCCATGCCTCCCACCCTTCCTGCGGTTTGCTCCTGTCGTCAAGGGCAGCCTTCACACTCACGTACCCCCTGTAGCCAATGTGGTGGCTTGCTCGTACGAGCACCATCAGCCTCCATAGTCACACCCGTGCCTTCAACCATCGCGGACCGAAAATACTTTGAAAAGTTACATTGTTGTTGACGTGAACTATGTAGTGAGGCCCCCAATGGCTGCCTCTGTACTGACCACGTACAGACTTTTATTTCTAACCAGTATTCCCTCAACAATACAAGAGCGGTTCACATAGCGTTTGCCTCGTAAGTCATCTAGAGGTAATTTAAAGTATGCAGGAGGATGTGTGCAGGTTATAGGGACATGTGTGAGCTCTGGTATCCCCAAGGGGTCTCGGAACCAATCCCACATGGATACTGAGAGGTGACTGTACCTAATAGTTCAAATTCCCTGTCTTCTAACATAATAAGAAAAAGAGAATGAGATGCCTCCAAAAATGTAGCCTAGATTGGACATCTGTGAATGAGCCTCTGCTGTGTGGCGTTCTTCAAGGCCTCTCACTTTCCTTAACAGACAGGGAAGCTTTTCTGCACGCCCTGAGGTCACGCCATACGCAGCACTATTACCTCTCTAAGGATTCCGGCCCTTCTTTGGTGTTACTCAGGAGGTAAGCTCTCCCACAATACAAATCACCCTCATAAAGCTGACATCTTCTTTCTGTGGCCCCTCTTGTTCAAATCTCCAGCCGTTTTCCAAACACGGAACATGACCCAGAGCGTCAGAACTGCAGCCAAGCCGGGGCGGTAAAGACCCGGTCACAGAGGCCCCGTCATATTTCACATTTCCATTTCTCCCGTTGGCTTGTGTCCGACACGCTATTCAATCCGAGTCGTGCCAATGTCCTTTGTTTCTGGGAATGTATCTCATGTGTACTGAACGTGAATTTCATTCTTTATCACAGTCAAAGTAAGAGTTTGCAGGAAGGGTGAACAATCCTTTCCAGAGACTGAAGAGCGAAGAGTCCTGGATGTATTGCTAGTTTAGGATGTATTGCTCCCTAAGAGTGTTCAGAGCCGCTCTGCCCTGAAGCAGAGAATGCAGAAGTGGGACGCATCATAAAGGATTTCTAGAAAGTTGGAGAAGCCCGAAGACAGCCAAAGATAAACCAGTAAGAAACAGAAGATTTCTCCAGCAACTGGGTTGGTATTTCTCAAAGAACATTTGAGAATGTTCCTTGGTGTACAAGTCTAAATATGTTTGATGAAAATTAGGAAAGATTGTCTGCTTTTTGTTTTTCCCCTTAGAAAATGTTAGTTAGGGTTCTCCAGAAAAACAGAACCAATATGATATGTGTACGTACACACACACACACATACACACACATACACACACACACAGAAGGAGAGAGATTTATTTGAAGAAATTGGCTCATGTAATTCTGACATTTGTAGAACATGTTAGAAGGCTGGAGTCCTGGGGAAAAGTTGATTTTGAAGCTCAAATCTCACGACAAAATTCCTTCTTCCTCAAGGGACATCAGTCTTTTCCTCTTAAGGCCTTCAACCAATTGGATGAGGCCCACCCACATTAGAAGAGCAATCTGCTTTATTCAAAATCTACTGATTTTGGGGGAGCCGGGATGGCTCAGTGGGTTAAGCACTAACTTTGCAGAGCTGGGGACCAGGGATCAAATCCTGGCCCTGGCCCGTGTGGACCCATATGCTAAACTGGGAGCTCCCCCAGTTCAGTTCTCTCTGTGTCTCTGTCTCTGTCTCTCTCTCTCTCTCTCTCTCTCTCTCTGTCAAAAATAAATAAATACATAAATAAATAGATGCTGGCATTAAAAAAAAAAAATCTACTGATTTAAATGTTAGTCTCATCTAAAAATATGTTCCTAGCAACATCTAGACTGGTGTGACCAAATATCTGGGTACTATGGCCTAGCCAAGGTGACACATAAAACTAACCATAATGCTACTATAAGAGCTATCTGCAATTCTCTACAAGGAGATCAAAACATTTTTTTAAAGATTTATTTTGTTTCACAGAGAGACAGAAAGAAGGGGGGTAGGGCCCAGAGCAGTCTCCATAGTTGTATGTCATTAGTTTCAACATCATTTCATCCCACACGGTTGGATGTGGGGCCACGCAGAGTGGGAACCAAACTGAGGGCCTCCCATGTGTGAAGCACGGCCTGGCAAGAATCGAACTGGGGGCACTTCCCAGTTCAGCATATGGGTCCACGCGGGCCGGGGCCAGGACTCAATCCCTGGATCTAGGGGTTGCAAGGCAAGCACTCAACCTGCTGAGCCATCCCAGCCTCCCCAACACATTATCTTTTGTGCAGAATCTTACAGTTTTCAAAGCACCTTATCATCTTGACCTTTAAGACACCCTGACGTGAAAATTTTACAATTAGAACCACTTGAAAATTGGAACGAATGGGCGCATTTTCGTATGCCTGAAAAGTGGGTAGGACCGGCGGTTCTCTTTCAAATACGCCTCCTCGTTGTTGGAGCATTGGGTCTGTGGGAAAATCCACTCAAAATGGTCAATCAAAACACCATTGATCTGTTGCCTGGGCTGCTTCCCAGAAATTTCTTATGACGATGAGAACTCAAGATGAACGGAAAAATAAGAGTGATAAAGCCCCTGGCCACCAGGAACTTGTTTTCTCTCTGCATTTCCATTATCATAAGAAGCGATCACTCTACATTTCTAGTAGCTGATATTCTCAAACTCAATCAATCCCTGGTCCCAGGTGTTCACCCCGGGGCGGGGAAAGGAGAAATGTTCTAGAGAGAGTCCCTTCTACTCTATCTATTTCCAAATACAGGTGGTTTATTAGGCAAGGGCCAGCCTGTCTGGGTGAACTTAGAGGGGTCATTTCAAATGTTAGACTAACAGCATTCAGTGGCGACGTGAAAGCTGGGGTCCACGGTTTTTGTCTGCATGTATAAAAATATGGAAACGAAAGTGAAAAGCTTAAACTGTGTCGTGGGAAAGGAGGCCCAGAGCGGAAGCCGGGATGGCTCAGCGGGTTAAGCGCTCACTTTGCAGCACTGGGGACCGGGGATCGAATCCCAGCCCCGGCCCGTGCGGACCCATATGCTGAGCTGGGGAGTGCCCCCAGTTCAGTTCTCTCTCTGTCTCTGTATCTCTGTATCTCTCTCTCTCTCTCTCTCTCTCTCTCTCTCTCTCTCTCGTCAAAAAACAAAAACATAAAAGAAAAGGGGCCCGTAAGTCTCAATGACGTGCTGGCACAGTTACTGGGATGGAGCCGTACCTAAAAGCTCCCAGGCTGACAGGGATGGCAGACACACCCCTGCATTTACCAGATCCCATCTTAGTTTCCTTCCACGGCCCGTGTTTCCCAGCCTCTCAGAGCAGTTAGGGATATGCAACCCAGTCCCACACAGCACGGTTGTCCACCATCTCGTCCCCTCTCTTGGTCCTCCCTCAGACCACACACCTCAGTGCACAAGATGAAAGAAGCCCAGAGCCCCGAGGGACTGCTTGCTGAACAGCCACCAAGGAGAACCATCTGACCGGTATGACGTGGTTGAGAAAAACCCTTTGAGGTGGTAAGCCACTACAATCTAAAGTTTATTCGCTCCCATAACATTCATGAGATACCATGTCCCAGTAGGATACATCACTTAATTCTTGTTATCTGACAATAGAAAGCAACATTCCTGGAAGCAAGAAGTACATTCGTCAGAAGATTAGTCTCGTGAGACATGATTCATAGAGCAAATGGCGTGACTTTATGCATGGAACAAACAGCGTAACGGATTATGTGAGCGCTCACCGCCACTTCCTTACACTTCCAAGCTTCCTTCCTGAGCTCTTCCTTGTTCTGGCCCAACGTTTCACACAGCGTTCCACGCCCTGCGTGGCCTACCCACCTCCTCCCCTCCTGGTCTCGTCTTCCTCCCCCTGCATCTCATTTTATTGCTAGAAACACCAAGCTGCCTGTGGTTCTCAGCAGCTGCCCCAGCGTTCCACAGTCTGCTCGCTCTTGCCCACCTGCCTGGGCCGTTTTTCTCCCAGCCAGAGAACTTCCCAGCAGAGAAGTAGAGCCAAAGCTGTGATGTAGACCAGGGTTGTCACAGCAGTCGGGTTCTATAGCGGAGGAGCCCCTTAAGTGGGCGATGCACACATTTGTTTGCTTCGGGTGCTGAGCCTACAGTCAACAGGGCAGGCGGTTGGAAAGGAAAGACGGACGTGAAGTGAGAGCAGCAAGGGCCAACTAGAACCCACGCTGACGAGCTGGGAGCGCCGCCAGGCGAAGGAGCCCGGGTTGGTCCCTCCACCTCTAAGTTCAGTGACCCTAGACAGGAGGCTGGCGTCCTTCCTCTGGAGCTCCGCACACAGAGGCCCAGGTGTCAGGGAAGTGGAAGGAGGAGTCCAGCATGAGCAGAAGTGACTGCAGGGACCATCCCACCGCAACAGGGCACATCCGCAGATTCGCAACCCCAAGTACGGGTTACAACTTGCCCTGCCCTGACGGTCTAAACCAGACTTGTCCAACCCGCAGCCCACACGTGGCCCAGGACAAATTCATAAACTTCCTTAAAACATTACAAGACTGGGGGAAGCCGGGGTGACTCAGTGGGTTAAGCGCTCACTTTGCAGCCCTGGAGCCCGAGGATCGAATCCCGGCCCGGCCCGTGTGGACCCACATGCTGAGCTGGGCTGTGCCCCCAGTTCAGTTCTTGCTGGGGCCTATGCAGGAGGGTCCCGGCCCAGTTCCTGCCCTGTGCAGCCCCGCACCCACCTGTGGAGTGAAACTATATGGAAAACTAATGCTGTCAACTATGGAGACTGCTCTGGGCCCTCCCCCTTCTCTCTGTCTTTCTGTCAAATAAGCAATAAAAAATAAATCTTAAAAAGAACATTACGAGATTGTTTTGTAACCTTTTGTTTAATTCATCAGCTACCATTAGTGTGAGTGTATAGTGACCATTCTTCCAATGTGGCCCAGGGAAGCCCAAAGGTTGGACACTGTGTTCTAGATATAAATGTGGGTGCTGTTTCTCTTCTCACCGCCAGACCTCATGTAAGTGTCCCCTGTGGTCAGTCCTAGCCCAGAGCTTTACAGCTAAGGGAGGTCTGGGGGATGGCGCTCCAACTCAGTCAAACTCACAAGCCCCAAGTCACCCTCCTGGCTAACTTCTACTCAGTTTCTTGAGACTCAGCTAAAGGAACACATTCCTCAGGAAGTTATCTTCAGCTCCCAGCTGATGCTCACTGTCACTTCTCCACTCTTTCTTAGCGCTCTGTGCATACTATTGTCATCGCATTTGCCTCACAATATTCAACTAATTTATTGGGTCTACTTCTTCAGATGGAATGTCAGGTCCCTGAGGTCAGCGGCCATGTGTTATTCATTCTTCTCTCCAAGCACAGTGTCCAGCACACAGTGGGTCTTCAGTAAATGTGGGATGGACCCACTGACATGTCCTCATTAACTTATGACTGTCACTCCTCAATCTAGGGTCATACTTAGAAACACAGGAGGAGAGGGCAGGGAAAACTCCCCTTCTGGAGTCTGGACACAACTGTACCCCACCTCAAGCTGACCCAAGAGGGTCACAATGTGGAGCAGTCCCCTGTTTGGGGTAGGGTGGGTGGTGGTGAGGATGGGTGAGGTTAGCACAGGAACGAACAGTCAATGACCAGCTCGTAGGTGACGGGTGTTCTTCTAAATAGCTCACCCGCTGTTCCCGACTCAGTCTGCTTCTCACCAGAGTTGTACGAGGGGGGTATTATGAACCCCAAGACGGACACAGGGCTGTGAAGGGCTCTGCCCACAGCTGGCCTCCTCTGACTCGTCCCCAGCCCCAGTGTGGGGGCAGCAGGTGGCTGGAATGGCACTGTGACTCAGAGGGACCTTATGCTGGGAGAGGAGGAAGTGGCGCCCTCGGCCGGTGCGTGAAAGGCCTGAGGTGCTTATAAACAGTCTTCCCTTCATGGTCCCCACCCTCCTCCCACGGAGGCCTGGCAGCAGGGCGGGGGTGCAGAACACCCGCCCTCCCTGCCTGACTCCACACCCTGCTGGTCCTCCCCCCTCCTCAGCGTCTTCCTTCCTCCCACGTCTTTTCCTACTGCCGGGTTCTCGGTGGTTCCTCTGCAGAAGCCTGCCCTAGATTATCCTCTTTAGAACAGAACCCGGCAGGGATGTGAGGGAGTGGGTCCTGGGCTGGGAGTGACGGGAACAGCCGGGCTGGCCTGCTTCCTACTCCTGAGGTCTTCCACGGTGACCCCATGGCGCCCTGAATTGCTGGGCTTTAGGAGCAAAGCATGATCCCTGGGGCAAGCTCTTGACGGGCAGCTTGGCGAGGTGGCCTTTGGACTCAGACCCGTCTGAGTGTGACTCCTAGTCATGTCCTTGACCACGGGACCTCAGGCAAGCTGCTTCACCTTTCTGAGCCATACCGTTCTTGTCTCCAAACGGGAGCCAGCACCAGTTCTTGGGGGGTGGGATGGTACATGGAAGTGAGGCACAGGCTGGGCGACCGCCGTGGGGGCTGCAGGGGACTATTGTACTGGGTACAAACAGCACTGTCCGAGGACAGACGTGGGAGGTCGTGGCTGGACTTAGAGCAACGTCATGATTCCTGCACGGTCACTCCGCAGGCAGGGGACTCGGAACCATGAAGCAAAAACAAAGCCACTTCCATGTCTCACCATAGAGAAGCAGACGCTGCTTCTCTCCTGGATCACACAGGATTCACTCAGTCCCTTGAGCACCTACTGTGTGCCAAGCACCACGCCCCACCCTGGATGTGAGGAGGTGTCTGAAGGTACCAAAGGTAACAGTAGCTCCTGGCTTCAAGGAGCTTTGTCGATCTAAGGGCTCCTGCAAAGGAAGGCGCTCGGGTCTCATGGAGAAGGGTCTCAGAGCAGCCTTCTGCCTTCATGCCGTTGCTTCCGAACAGCAGTACGTTCTCATCTGAACTGCACGTGGCCCGTGCACACAATCAGGTTCTTCATCTTCTAGACAGAGGGGGCATATGCATGATTTCCTAGATGTCTGGGAGGGGAATGGATCATAGCTTGACTCTGACTTTTCCTTTGGAGAACCAGTCCCCATTTGTTTCTATTAGCTTCAAAGCACAAACTCATTTTTTCCTTTTATGTGTCAGTAACTTGAGTGAAATTTGTCACTTGTTTTTATGAAAACTTCTTTGCCATTGCCTTCATTGCTTGAAGAAAGAAAAAAAAGAAAACCACCCATAACAACTCACTTCCTATATGGTACAAGTCACTTCAAGTGCAATGACAGAACCATGGTGTCATGGCTAGTCATGGAAATGAACAAGAGTCCCATGGAATGATCTGGCCCCGTCTGTCCGACAAGCATCTATATTCAAGTGCTGACCAAGAGAGCAAGACCACTGGTGACATCTTGTTCCAATTTAAACAAGGTTGAGCTGTGGGCCGGCAGCTCCTTCAAATCATAACCAGTGTAGAAATTACCTCCTACCAAAAAACCACAAGGGCTAGGACTCTGGAAGAATAAGTCCCGGAAGAGTTGAAACTCTCAGATCCAGGCAGATTTCTAAAACGATCCAGTCGAGAACAGCGTCTTCTTTTTCTTCGGCTGGGAGAATTTCTTGTTTGTCCTGGGACGAAGTCTAAGGGTGGCTGGGGATGGTGAAGAGCAAGCTTTATGTTGCCTTAGAAAGAACCCACAACTCTTTCACGCCTTCGCTGTGAGCGGGACCTATTTAGAAAATGTCCGACCTATTTTTACCTTTCTGTATACATGTTTAATAGAGATACCATGTCATTAGCAAATGACCCTACAGCCTGGGCTGACACACTCTCTCAGGAATGACTCAGAGTAAACAGGATGTCTGTCTAGGAGCACAGTTCCCCAAGGGACGGCTTCCCTGAGCTGCCTGTTCTATTCCGAGGCGGCCATTAGTTCACCCAAAGGACTATGGAGATTGTGACAATTTAGGGAGGTTCCCTGTCTACATCCCAAACTCCAAACACTGTGGCTTTGAACCTTCAGGGTCCCTAACCTCTTTAAGTTCAAGTGGCCAGTCAGCAAGGAAAGAAATAGGAGTGGCCCTGAGATGATTCAAATGCGTCGGGTACACCCAGGATAAATGAGGAGCGGCCTTGTCACATGTGGGATCCAGGAGTGTAATGTGTGTGTCACGGTGCAGGGGGGGCGGGGTGACGTCAAGGACTGGAGGGAGGGAGGGACGGTGCTGAGGACGGCGGTCAGCCGCAGCCGTGACGGCTTCTGCAGAGGAGGTGCAGAATATGGGTTGTAGGAAACCCTCTGCGATGCTCGCTAGTGTTATGGCCGGAATTGGATCCCCCTCCACAAAAAACGAATTGTATGTTTTCAGTCCTAAGCCCCAGTACCTCAGAAGGGGCTATACATGGAGATAACAGCCTTTAGAGAGAGAATGGAGTTAAAATGAGGTCATTAGGGTGGACCCTATTCTAATTGGCAGGCGTCCTTATAAAAAGAGATTAGACCAGCAGAGAAAGGAATCAAAGGAACTCGGACATTGTATCGAGCACCTACTCTGTGCCGGGCCTTGTGCTGGGTAGTGAGGATGAAGCAGGTGGTAGGGGATAAAATACACACGATTCCTGTCCTCAGGCGCTTAGAGCTCCGACTGACACGTGCAAACTGCAATAAATGTGAAAAAAGCGTACTGTGCAAAACGATGAAGGCCAAGGGCAGTCTTTCATGAAAAAATAAGTAGAAAGAACGCATTTAGGTGGGCGCAGTCAGGGTGGGTCCCTCTGCTGAGGCAACGCCTGAGCGGAGACTTGAAGGTGAAATGGGCGTGAGCCAGTGAAAGAGTGAGAACATCTAGACAGAGGAAAAGAGCACATGTCAAGGTCCTGGGGCAGGAGCTTGAAAGGAAAGGCCACTGTGGACGGAGCCTAGTGAGCAGTGGGTACATCAGACAGCGCCAGGACATGCTGGTGTAGAGGGGCACCTGGCCCTCCCATTCCAGGGTCAAAGGGCAGAAGCAGGAGTGACTTGTAGCTCCCAGTGGCAGGTGGGTGAACTACGATGTCACCTTGTGCCTCCCTTGCCTTATGGGACAGTACATGGACCAGCGTAGCAGCCGTGGACTGGAGAAGGCAAGGTGACCAGAAATGCAGATCGTGAGGCATGAGGTTCTGGGTCATGAACCCACCTAAGCCGCCGAGGCCTGCAAAGGTGCTGAGTGAGGGTGAAAGGCATCCAGAATGAACAGGGGAGGGGAGTGGCCGTGAACATCAGACCAGCTCCAGTGGCAAGAGCTGCGGTTTGTCCCACTGCCCTCCCTCCTCCCAGTTTCCCGAAAAGAAGCCCAGGCGGAAGCTGTAGGAACTGCTTCAGGCCCTGCACCAGGAAGTGGATTCAAGCGGCAAAGGGGTGGGCGGCGGTGGGCACTGTGATGTGGTGCCCAATCCCCGCCCTCAGCCTCTACAAAGACGACTTTGGCTGAAGGGAGGAGCCTCACCCATGCCCCCACCCACTTCTCATAGTGGGCAAAATCCAGTGCCCGCGTATGGGTCTCTAAAGGCCGGGCTTCCTTACCCCAACCTGGGACGACTCGGAGCACATCACAGCTTCAGACAACTTGCAGGGGCATCTACGGCCTCACCGAGACTGCATCGCAGCTCAGCGTCTCCCCCTTCCTCCCGGACTACTCATCTCAAGAGCGTCCCTACCAAGCCTTCAGCACACGGGCCTCCTTCTCAGCAACCCGCTCCCCAAGGAGCCAGCCTGTGACCACAGAACTGGCTCTTCATTTTCTCTTAGATGTCACACTGATAATATTATTCCCCCTAGATGTCCTCTCTCAAGAAAGTACAGGGGAAGCCCAGATGGCTCAGAGGGTTAAGCGCTCACTTTGCAGCTCTGGGGACCCAGGATCGAGTCCCAGCCCCGGCCCGTGTGGACCCATGTGCTGAACTGGGGTGAGCTTCCCATGCGGGAGGCCCCCAGCCCAGTTCCCGCCCTGCACAGACCCCGCCCACCTGTGTGGAACGAAACTGTGTTGAAAACTGATGACGTACAACTATGGAGACTGCTCTGGGCCCTCCCCCTGCTCTCTGTCTCTCTGTCTTTCTCTCTGTCAAAACAATAAAATAAATCTTTTAAAAAAGTATGGAAAGGTGTGCCCACCAAAAGGTGGGAACAAACCAAGAGAGAGACCTGGGATCTGGGGAGCCAGGTGAAAGGAAGCCCCCAATGACATGTGGGACGTGGGCCTGCCAAGTGACTGGTTCGTTCTGGAGCAGGAGAAAGAGATCCAGGAGGGACGTCTCCAGAAAAGAAAGGAAAAACAATGGAACCAGGCTCCTGATGCATTGGAGCACGCCTGGAGCAACCCGGATTTTCACAGCTCCGGAAGGCGGTTGGAGCCCTAGGAGCCTAGAAAACGAAGCCCATGGATAAGTGACCAGATGAGACAATTATTAACATCTGAGAAGCCAAACCGATTTCACAAGGAAGAAAATAGAATCTGAGTTCACTCCTTGGCAGGAGTTGAACAATATTTAGCTGGTTCCATAGTGTAAACATTGACTATTGATTTAGCAAAAAAAAAAAAAAAAAAAAATGAAGCTACTGGGAAAATAGGAAGACAGGCAAGTTTGTTTGTGTGGAGGTGAGGTAAGAGCTAAATCCTCATATTTTTCAGGAGGAGGTCAGAGGGTTATATATAAAATTAGAAAATGAAAGACAGAAGTGGGATAAACAGATTATTCTGACATAGAGAAATAAATAACATGAGAAAAAACTTCAACTGTTGGAAGTGGCAGCTCTGGCAAAGAGGAAACCCAAGGAGGGAAGAGTGAGACAAAGACCTGCTTACACTTTTCTGGTGTAAATTGCGTAGAACTACTTGACTCACTAAAACAACATACATGGGGAAGCCAGGATGGCTCAGTGGGTTAAGTGCTCGCTTTGCAGACCCAGGGTCCAAGGATTGAATCCCAGTCCTGGCCCATGTGGGCCCATATGTTGAACTGGGGTGTGCCCCCAGTTCAGTTCTCACTGGGGGTGAGATTCGCATATGGAAGACCCCAGGTTCAGCTCCTTCCCTGGGTGAGCTTTCCAGGCAGGAGGACCCCGGCCCCGTTTCTGCCCTGCGTAGCCCCATGCCAACCTGTGGAACAAAACTATATCGAAAACTAATGTACAACTATGGAGACTGCTCTGGGTTTTCCCCCCTCTCTCTGTCTCTCTCAGTCTCTCTGTCTCTCTCTGTCAAAAACAATAAAAGTAAGCCTTAAAAACCCATTTCTTTAAAAATACTAATAACAAATAAATAAAATTATATACATGCGTTACTTTAAAACAGTAAAAAGCTACCTTTTAAAAGGGAGTCCCATAAACCAGGGTGGGCAAACTGTGGCCTACGGGCCGCATGCAGCCCGTTACAGGTTTCTTTGTGGCCCACCAAGACATCAGATTTTTATTATACAATTTATATCTTTTCTGAAATGCAAACTTAACTAATAAATGCAATCACTTTAAAAGGTATGGCCCTCCGCTAACCTTCCGGCCGGGAGCCAAAACAATTGCCCACCCCTGCCATAAACGATTGATTGATTGAATGATTGGTCTAATGTCAGTGAAAGGATTACTTGATTTTCAATAAAAGCACCTGGAGTAAGCGAGCCGGTAAATTCGCGGCTGGGCCATTTGCTTTCATCACTGTCACCTCCTACACTCTCACCCAGCCGAGAATTCGGAAGCAAGCCTAAGTCAGGCTGCTGAGTCACGGCACAGACACAAAGATGCTGCACCCAAATGCTGGCCTTTCCCTTATTTATTTAGGAAAGTCCCTCATCCAGTCCCTTCATTCAGAAACTATTTTTTCACTCTGATTATGCAAATGTTCAAACACGCACAGAACTGGACAGAACTTCCATTTACTCATTTCCCACCTTTAACAATTAGCAACATTTACCAGTTGTTTTTTTTTATTGGCTTCCCCCACCACATCCCCACCTCGCCCCATTTATTTTGTATGGAATCTTTTAAAGTGAACCCCAGAGACATTATGATATCTTACCCATAAGCAGCTTAGTACGCATCTCCAACTGAAAGGAGCTTTCTAGTTTTTTACATAATCACCATGATGCCAGTATCACACCTAAAAGTATTAATAATTCCTTAACATCATTTAATCCCCCAACTATAATTAAATTTAGCTGAGATAGAGATGATGATAATGATGATAATAGGTATATAGATGATAGACGATTGATAAGTAATAGTTGATAGATAGATGATAGAAAGATAGATAATAGATAATTGATAAATAGATAATAGATGATAGACAGTAGGTAAGTAGATGGATGATGATAGATAGATAGTTATAGATAGATAGATAGATAGATAGATAGATAGATAGATAGATAGATCCATCCATCCATCCAACCATCCATCCATCCATCCATCCATCCATCCATCCATCCATCCATTGATGACTCTTGCCTGGCTCATTAGGGGGTTACAAAATGTGATTTTTCTAATTTCTTCTTCATTGATTACCTGGAAATGTGCTATAATAAAAGTAAACAACTATTTGTTTACCCTGAAAGGGTGAATACAAGGGAGGATGAATACTTGATGCTTCTCTTTAATTCTGAATTTTTATAGTTCCCTAGTAATTTCAACTCACCACTAAGGTTTGGGGTTTTAGTGTCATTACGAACCCTTGGATATTTATATATTTAATCCCTGCAGCTATGTACATATTTAATCTATCGCAATACTTTAACCCATTGCAGCTATTATCCTTCCTGATATTCAGTTGTTCCCCCTTTGGCCTGTGGAAGCCTCCTCAAGTTGGATTCGTGTCCTTATGACATGCCCCCAATAATCTCTGATAGCTCCATCTCTGTCTAGCATAACAAGATGGCCTAGGGTCACCATGTACATTTCCTGCCCCAGACGTAGTCAGCTATTTCTTCAAGGTGTCCTAGTTCCTTTAGTGGGAAGTATAACCTGTTTACTGTTCATTTACATTCAAAGTTTCCTAGCCCAGATGCTTAGAAATATTACATTAGAAATGGGCTGCTATAGACACACACCCACAGCTGTGACAGGGGCAACTAATCATCTATTAACAGGACAGAAAAATGGGTCAGGGGGTGGAATTATAGAAGGCAGATATAAGAACTCAAAAAGTTCAATGGTCTAGCCCAGCTCCAAACTTGTGTTCTCCAAAAATAGTTCTTCAATATTCCCATTTGATATTAATCTCTTCCTGCCTTTCTTTACATTTTTTATGCTGGCATTATATTTATCAGTATTCGTTGTGCTGTTGTCATTGTTGTTTTACTGTTTGTCTACATTGGTACTCTAGATGCCCATTAGAATCATCGAGAGCTGTTTATTTAAAAAATAAAACAAATGATGCCTGGGTCCTAGTCCCAGAGATTCACATTCAGCTGGTGTGGAATGGAGCCCGGGCATCTAGATACACGATTTTACATTTGCCGGATGGTTCCGATAGAGTGCCAGGGCTAAGAGTCACTGGCCTAACCTATGACCCTGGAAGGGTAGAGAGACTCACAGAGGAGCCCTTGTAGCTCCTGTAGCTGCAATACCCAAAACTGCCACGAAATACACGCTTGCTTTGAAGCAGGAGTGAAATGACCAGAAACCCTGAATCAAAAACGGTTACTCATTTCCAAATTAACAAATTGGAGGAAGCGTTTTACCCCATTCCCTCAAAGGACCAAGCCATGCTATCTGGAAAACTTGACTATTCAAAACAGTGTATTTTCAAGGTGTTCAAATAGCCCAGGTTTTTGTTTATTTGGGTGAAAATATTATTAATATATGGCAGAAAATTTTATCCCCAAACATAAACTGCCTGACTTTGCTTCCTAGCAGCCCCTTGTAGCTCAATGGAATTCCTGGTGGGACTGGAATACATGCATCTTACATAACATACTTTTTGTATTCCTTCAGCACTTAGCAGTATTTTAGACATAATACATACTCAATAAATGTTAAATCTTTTACAAAGGCATTCGGCATGTGTGCACCTTCTACCCTCTTGTATGAATGTTGTATATACCCACAGTTAGAGCCATATATTTTCACTATCCTCATTAACATGATATAGCCACAAAGACACTGCACATATGATCCTCTCTATTTTAGGAGAAACAAAAAACTACAATTTTCTCTAAAAATAACCTAGATTGGAATTCTCTTCCACCCAGGAGAGCTCTGTGTTTATGAACCCACAATCCCAAGCCCTGGGTCAACAACATTCTAAAACAATGCTTTACTTTGATAGTCACATATAATAAGCATTTGATTCCTTAAGTTTTCATTAGTTTGGAAATTTCTTTTATCCTAAAAAAAGCCAGGATCATTTTCTCCGTGTCACACAGCCCATCTGGTCAACAGCTGCCCCATGTGAGTGTGCCTACAGAGGGACAAACAGTAAATTAGGGATAATAGTACTTTTGCCCCTTGAAATTGGCCCAGGCCAAGAGGGTCTACAAATTCCAGCATACCCTCCATCCAGATCATATGAGTCCTGGGAAAAGACTCATGTTCAACCACTAGAAGCAGAGTAGCTTAGGCTAGAAGTCAAACCTTGACATGAGATTGAGGCACCTACCGTCCCTTAGGTGATTTTTATGAAGCTATTCTGGGCCTGGATCAAGAGTTTGACCCATCTGGAGTCCACAACCCATTGTGCAGAATGCACTACTTCTAGTGGAGAACGGGGGCCTCATTTATCTGTTGTCCATCCATCAGGATTTTTCATGGAGGTAAGTATGGATTTGCCATGCAACTCCTAGCTGCTTTCCTGAAAGTAAGTCCTTATTGCTTTAGTGCTCCTCAACCAGGTGATGTATTGGAGAGGTTTAGTTGTCACATTAACTGGAAGGGTGGGACCCCAGGTTATCAGCCCCCATTCTGATGTGACAGACATCCCCTGACCTGGTTATCAGCCTAACCTCACACAGATTAGATTGGGGATCCAAATATATCGAAAACTGGACTCAGCTCATCAACTGTGAGCTTCCACTGCTGCTTGTCTCGCTTCTTCAGATTCATGTTTATGGACTTCTGCATCCATCATTGCTTAAAGATTTTTTATTTTTAGAAATGTCTCAAATCCCACTGGGAAATCATGGTCTACTCCTTTTGTCTGTTGCACATGCATGCATTCATACATGCACACACACACACACACACCCATATTCCCACACCTTTCACAGTTGCTTCACCCACTTAAACTATCTTCTCCAAAGGTTTTGAACCACTTTCCAAAAGAAGATAATCCAAACCTACGCGAGCACCAAGCCTAAGGTCTCTGGATGATATGCAATCTTTTCAGTCAAGGAAAAATGCCATGCCTCGTACTATGATAGGATATAACTCTGCGATCATTTTAATAAGCCCTGACACACTCAATATGCATACCATGGTGGGCAGAGAACAAGGTATGTGCCATCAACTCCCCATTTGGGAAAGGCAAGGCTGGGAAAGAACATAGTGTTCACTGAACAGAAGCAACAAGGCCTGTTTCCTGGCGTCGGACTCTGGATGGCCGTGGGAGGCTCTCCTTGTCCATTTTCTCCCATGGCTCGTGGCTTCTCCCTCTTGGAAGATATTCTTGTCTGTTATCCTCTATAGTCACATTTAAGATGATCTTAAGAGGTAATACCTTAGAGGCTATACCCTTTCAACTCACTTCTTAGTACCGGTAACATGGATTTAGGACTGGGGATTGTCTTCAAAATGAAGCAATAATGAATTGTACTTGGCCTAAACTTACATTTTTCTTATAAATCCTCATTGAAGGCCACAAAAAGGAACTAGCATACTCCAACACCCAGAATTCCTCTAACCAAGTCACCTAGCATTACCCTTGGTAATCTACTGTGTGAGTGCCAACACAATGCAGGTGAAAATTGGACCACCATTTTCACTACCACTTCATAAGTATTGGCAACTTTACAACCTGAGATAGAAGGTTTCTTGTGACTTCAATTCAACATTGATTCAGCCAGATTTCTGTTCCAGAGTCTGCTGCTTGTTCATTCTCACTCTTATCTATCCTTCATTTATTGAACAAATATTTCTTGAGTACCTATTATGTACCATTATGTACCAACCCTCTTTCTCAGTTCTATGGATACAGTGGTGAATTAGGCAGGCAAGAACCTTGCTTACATGGCCCATGCAGTTACAATTCATTCAGTCCCAAAAGACCAAAAATCCAACTCAAATCGGCTTAAGCCAAAATTTAAAATGTCATTTATTAGCTAAGATAACTGCAAAGTTCAAGGGTAATGTTGGCTTTAGGCATCACTTTCTATAAATGCCAAACAATGTTGCCAGGACCCAGTTTCTCTGTCACATGGAGTGCTGGCCGTGGCCGATTCTGTGTTTTGGACTTATTTTCAGACAGTTTCTCCCTTCCTGATCACAAGATGTCTACAGAAGATCTCGATTGTGTATCGTCCAGGCTTTAAGCCCAATAGCATTTCATTTTGTTCTCTTTCATTGAGTCATATAGGGGTCCTGGCCAGAGAATTGAGACAAGCTGATTGGCCAGATCTGAGTCATATGTTCTGTACCCTGAAGAAGCCAAAACCACCAGAAGGAGATGGGATGAAAGTGGGTTATGGGGTGGTTCCCAGAGGGATAGTGGGGTGTGGTTATCAGAGTAGGGTGAATGGATACTGGGCACAAAACACATGCACTAGAGGCGATGTGGATGTCCTGACTCATGTACACACCCAACCCAAGGTCTCTACCTCCTGGTTTCAGAGCTGACCAGAAGTTAGTGGTGCTACATTCAGCTGAGAAATATCTGAATCGTTAATTCATAAGAGACCAGTGAGTACATGAAGTTGAACTTCCCAAGTCAGGAAGTTGGTGAAAGAAGCTATGAGTGTTGCATATGCCAAAGGGCATTCTGTCTGTCCTGAGCTTGCCTGAAAAGTTCTTTCCATTCATCACCCTTTAAGATCTGGATGAGGTCCTGTGTCCTAAAGGTTCCGTTTTATAAACACTTGGGCTCCTCAAAGTTGCTCTAGAAGATTGGAGTTTGGAGGGGAGAGGAGTAGCAAGGCTGTCTTGTAATTTCATATTTCTGGGCTTTTCATATTCATTACCAAGAATGACTCAAAGTTAGAGAATAATAGGATAACAGGATGGATGGGACACATCTTTTCAGAAAATCTATTTTTCTCATTAGAGTAATTTAAAACATTGTTTATATACTAAGCAGACATGTAATGGAGTAGAATACAAAATTCACATTAATTTTAAGATAAACCATAAACTTCAAAGAAATTTTCAAGCTTGCTGTGAATGCCCAAAGGGAAATAACTTCTATAATGGAGAGAGAAAAAAACGAACCTCACTTCCCCAGACAGAGATTAGAAAGCATGATCCTTATCAAAGAAGCTAATTAAGCCCCACCGAGCAGGAAAGTGGCAAGCTCTTTTTAGCAAGGAAGCGGCCATTAAGTATGGCTGAGTGACACGCTTGTTTACTATTCCCAACAGATCCACAGGGAAACCATTTGAAATCCAAAGTGAGCAGAAATCCAATGTAAGTAGGCCTCACAACCATGGAATTGTGAAGAAAGTATTCATCTCTCTTGTTCTGCAATCAGGAAAATAATTGTGCAAAACTTACACTGGTGGGCAGGGCATAAAGAACAACCTTGGAAAGTCTGCAAGGACAGTCTCATGGCAGAGCCTGACCCAAGATATTCTGACGCAGTGGTACCCAAGTCCACACCCTGAACAATTCTGGAGGACAAGGAGTGGCAAAAGCCACCAATGTCTTTCCTCCCATAGCTCCCAGGGTGATATTTCTAGACCGACTTGCTAAGGCTTTGGAAAAGCACGGCTGAGAGGAGAAATATATCGCCTGGGGCATCCCACCCCTGTGATGGGGTTTCCCAAATGACAGGTAGAGAGTCAGGTGGAGCTCAGAAGAAGTAGGGACATGGCACTGAGGGTTGGGGGCCTGAGGGCAGAAACTGAGCCCCCCTGTGGGAGGTTAACTACCTTGCATGTTGTCCTCAAACCAGGGGCAATGTCAGCACATGATTTGCAATTCTTTCCACCATATGTTGTCATTCCTGCTAGCTTCCCCTAATCCTTCAGTAAAATCTTGATCCATCCATATAGTTATGTGCAGTAAACTGTAAAAGCAAGCTCCGCAGAGCTACAAAGACAGTGTGAGGCCCCGTGACTGTGGTAAAACCAGACTGAGAAATGAGGTGGCTGCCCAGCTCACAATTCCAATAGGGACCGTGTCTTCCCCCTCCTGCCTTCTTTGGGGAAATAGCTTTACTCTAAGCCAGGGATTCCCAACACCGTGCCCGCGGGCGCCCCGATTTGTGTGCGCCCACCATTATTTGACTGCATCAGAAGTTTTCCATAAACACTAAGTAAAACTATAATTTATTTTTAGACATTTGTTAGAATTTTAAAATATTGTTTGAGTATCTGCACAGGTTTGTTATATTCGTGGGTATGTCTGCGATATCGTATGTATAAGTGTTTCCCTAGCTTTCGCCTTTGTACATGTCGCGTCTTGTGTAGCTGCTGCGCTCTTTAAACTCTCTTCCACCCACCGGGAGACGCGACGTTGCCATTTTGGTTGCGGTTGCTGGACTGATCGGGTCGTGACGGTTAGCTAGGATCACAGTGTTTTGATAGATTCAATTTTAAATGAACTAAAAGCGAGATAGGTCATCTATTATTATGGTGGTAATTTGATATGATATTGTAGTTCTATAACTATTTTTATTTTTATTTTTTTAGTCCTAAAATGAGTGGACCAAATAAGAGAAAACGAACCTATAATTTTAACACAGACTGGGAGAAATCATATTGTTTCATTAATTTAAAAGGTAAATGCGTTTGCCTGTTGTGTGGCAGTAGTATTGCAGTGCCGAAAAAACATAATGTTGAACGTCACTTTCAGACAAGTCACACCACTTTTGATATGAATTATCCACTTAAATCTGAAGTAAGAAAGAAAATAATAAATCCACTAAAATGAAGTTGAACTACTCAACAGACTGTTTTCACTAGACATGTGGAAAAATCGAAAAAGGCAACCATTGCTTCTTTCAAAATTTCTCACATGCTCGCAAAGAAGAAAAAACCTTTCCAGGATGGTGAATTGTTCAAAGAAGCATTTCTGACTGCTGCCGATGGTTTGTTTGAGGAATATTCTAACAAGCGTGAGATTATGTCGGCGATA